>VWZE01014804.1:103164-126049 GCA_013396675.1 Eubucco bourcierii | reverse complement strand
CCTGCCCTCTAGCAAGTTGACTGTGCCACACAGCTTGGTGTCATCTGCAAACTTGCTGAGGGTGCACTCCATTCCTCTGTCCATGTCACTGACAAAGATGTTAAACAGCACTGGTCCCAGCACTGACCCCTGAGGGACACCACTTGGCACTTTCATGCCTGAAATTATTGCTTAGATTTTATATTATGAAGATGCAGACTGGAGAAAGCAAGAAACTGAAAGGATCTTCCTTAGAGTAGTTGGGTTCCAGGGTTATATGCAAGGATGAAGAATGAGAGTTGTGTCCCTGGGCACATAAGATTTGTTTGCAGTGTCATAGTTGGCAGAGAAGCAGCTTGTCACTGTTCACGCTTTTTTTTTTTTTTTTTTTTCTGTCAGACATCTGTGTTCTCGCAAGTATACCATTTAAATACTAAACAGAGGTGGCTGATGGAGATCCTTCCAAACATCAGCTCTTTCTCAGCCCTTTATTGTTGACATATTAAATTACTTCCTCTGGTTCATTATGCTTGAGTTGACAGCTTTTTGTTTCTGACCTGCAATTGTTTTTGGTTTGAGTTGTGTCAACTAAGCTGTCTGCCTCTACTGCTGAATGTGCTTCCTAAGGAATGCTGAACCTCAGTCATGGGATATTATCGACTACAAGAAGCCAAAGATTTAAACGCAGGTTTCGGGCTTCCTTGTGCATTTTTACTGTGGCAGGACCAGAAGAATAAATTTGTTATTTGGGAGAGAAAACGTTAAGGAGCTTCTGTCACAAACATCAAATGCTTTAAATGTATCTGAAGTGGACCTACAGGAAGGCTGGGGAAGGATTATTTACAAGGTCCTGCAACGACAGGACAAGGGGCAATGGGTTTAAACTGACAGAGGGGAGATTTACACTAGATGTTAGGAGGAAGTTCTTTACAATGAGGGTGGTGAGGCACTGGAACAGGTTGCCCAGGGAGGTTGTGGCTGCTCCCTCCCTGGATGTGTTCAAGGCCAGATTGGATGAGGCCTTGAGTAACCTGTACTAGTGGGAGTTGTCCCTGCCTATGGCAGGGGGTTGGAACTAGATGATCCTTGAGGTCCCTTCCAACCTTACCATTCTATGATTCTAAATGTAACAGTTATCTTGCTTTTCTGGCTAACTTAAGAAAATCCAGTTGTAATATCTTCAAATGTTTACCAGCTTTATAACTGCCACATTATTAAAACAGAAATTGTCTTGCTCTCATCTGCCCCCTAATGTAATGTTTCGTATGGCTGTATAATACATCATATTGGGTTCGATGTGACTTGAAATTTTTACTGTGGAACGGTGGTTAGGACAACACAAAGTGCTGCCTGACCCAGCCTTCGGATCATACTCTATTTTTTGTTATATAACAGTTGAAGTGCTATTCAAATACAAAGCTAATTATTTTATAAAGCAACCAATGATACTATCTATTTTAAAACAGTACTATGGCAGCTGTACTTTGAATTCAACTGTTCAAGGATGGGAGTACATGAATGTTCTAAGTTCTTGTGCTTAGACAGATCAATAAAGGATTACAGATAGCTCAAAAGAGGTACTCAGTCTAATAATAGACTTCAGCAGTGTTTGTCCACTAATGCCCATTGAGCCTTTCTTTATCTTCAGTGCTACTTAGGTCTTGTTTTCCGTTGTGGAAAATATTCATATAGTTTTGCACCTTCACATAAACAAAACATTTTAGAGATCTAATATGTGGAAAATAAAATATTTGAAAGTTACAGGATTGACATCAGTTGACTATTGGCTTGAAAAGGGGATCCTTTTAAAGATTAAAAACCAAACCAAACAAACAAACAAAAACCCCAACCAACACCAAATGCAAAACCAAGTAAAAAGAACAAATAAAACAGCAAAACAATTTGGGGAGCAGATGGAAAAGATAAATGCTAAAACTTCAAGTTGCAAGTAACCTGTAGCATTCCTTTAAGACAGAGAATATGGTGCTGACAGGAGGCAATAAATGTTAATCAGACTGGAAAAGTCAGCCTGGATCCAGAAGATGAATAGTGAACAAGATCCCTTGCTCACAAAGCTGTACCAGGAAAGTAGAGCTTGGTGCTGTTGCTGCTTATGGGACAGTCGGGGTTTTTTTTTTTAAAAAAAAACAAAAACGTTTCCTGTTTGTACTATGTAAGTCTTCTGACTTGCTCTTACTGTTTTAGTAATTATGCTTTGCATACAGCTGAGGAGATCCTAAATCCCCATTGCCATGTCTCTCAAGTTGTATGAGGTCATTTGAATCTGACCCAAATTGTTCAGTGGTCAGCAGTGGTACTGCTACTGCGCCTCCTTGTTTCTGTTCCCTATGCTGTTAGTAGGATTTGTGCTATTGGACATCTAATATTGCTGAAAGCCAGGACTGACCAAAATTAGTTGAGTGCTTCATTGAGTGGCCACCCAAGCACCAGTGTGACAGAACAAGAGGTGTGGAGCATAAGGCAGCAACAGTCTGGTTTAATATCTCTATACAAGGGAATTGGCTTCCATGATGACTCCCACAGTCTGAGTGTGGGCTGCATTCCAAAGAATCCTTAGCAAGTACAGGGCACATTTGCAGCTTTTGCTTCGTAAGATGTGAGAAAGAGGCTGAAAAAATGTCTTCCTTTTTTCTTTTCCTATCAGAAGCTTGCTTAGAGCAAGAGGGCTGTCTCTGGAACTTCCAAACGTGTTACAGTGCAGACTAGTTACAGCTCGTGCCTCTTAACTGTTTTCTCTGCATGCCAGCAAATTTAAAATATTTCGTTCCTGATTGCCAGCATGAGCTCTCCTAATGCAACAAACTTTAAAGCACTGAATAGCTTCAAGACTGCAGTTCAGCGTCAAGATGAATTCTTAACTAGTTTTGGGTTTTTTCCTTGACCTTGGTCTGCATAAGTTCAGGGGAAAGATTTCCACCACAAAATGAGTTAAATCTAACAGTTTTGTGGTAAAACCTTTGCTTAATTTCACTTTTGCTGACTGTTGAAGGCACTTGAGTTCTCTTTTAGTAGCTCTGTCAACTCTCTTGATATGATCCCAAGCTACTAGCTAGCATGCTAAGCGTGAGCGCAAGCTGTGTCCTTTTGGAAGGACTCTGGAACTGTGTTTGAGATAGAACTGGGGAAACGGAAGGGACTTGTTTGTAAGCAGGACTGTGATGGTTCGGGAGTTCCCCGCCCCCCCACACTTTGTAAAATGACCCACACTAGAACTCAGCCGGCTGGAAGTTAAGAGATGAAGCTGTATTTACAGCTCAGCACAATGTACAAGCAGACAGATACACTATATACAGGAATATTTACAGAAATATACAAGTAAAAGGTAATACAGAAACACAACTCCGCTCCCAGAAATCAGAGACCACAGGAGGGGCTCCCAACCACCCTTCCACCTTCTCCCTACCCCTATACCTTACCCTAAGGTTTGCCTTACGCACAAGGTAAATTAGGAGGATCGGCCAGGGGGGTTAGAAGAAAAGTGGTTAGTGAGAATTAATCAGCAGAGGAACCAGAGCCAGAAGCTGCTAGGCTGCCCGAGCTGCTCTCTCAGCAAGAGACAGACTGAGACTGAGACTTATCTAATATTTTGGTTATTGTTCCCAAACAATTTTTTTCAGCAAGCGTATGAGTGAAGTAGACATCATGATGTTTTCCTTTCACAGCCTATAGTGCAATTTTCTCTATTAAAATATTCCAATTAGTCTCAAACCAGCACACAGGACTTACTGGCATCCAGCAAAAGTAGTATTTGAAATAGCTTAACTTATTCAAAATGTGGTAGCCATCTTTCCTTTCTTTAGAATTCAAGGTGTGTCTGTGAAAGATACTAATGGTCACAGAAGTTTGTGGTAGAGCACTTAGGGATACTGCAGATAGAGCTTGAAAGGGCTGTTTATGCCTGAATACTATTAACTAGCATTTACAGGAGAAACATGCTTACAGGGGAATAGTATTGTGGCTGTTAGATGACTGGGTTGGTTTGAGGTTTGGGTGTTGTGGGGTTTTTTTGTTTGGCTGGTTTTTTTACCTTGTGACTTAAAGCAAAAAAACACTTCTACCAAGGAAGAAGAGAAATTGGACTCCTTCCGTAGTTAGAACTGGGTTGCCCCAATTTATTTGGATGTTCAGAAAACACTTTGAATGATTACCTTAGTCTTACTTCAAAAGAAATAGTTTTAGTAATTTCACAGCCCTGACACATTGGTGTAATTACTTGGGAAAAGGTTTCATTTTCTAAGCATCATAAATAAGCTTTTCACCTGATGGCATTATATCATTGGTAGTTGTGCAATAACTGAGCTTGACGGAAGAACTTGGCACTGAGCTGGTGCCCTGTTTCAATAAATCAGTGTTGCTCAGATCTTTGGAACTACATTTCTCACAGAGCTGTAGTTTTCTGTCTGCATGGCGCAGCTATCCTTACTGTTTCCAAAATAAATGTCAGATTAAATATGTGGCGTTCACTGTAAGATGTCTGTGTTCTTACAGTTTGAGTTTCCCAGTGACCAGTTTCTGCGGGTGGACTTGCAGACTGCCTTTGCAATGTAGCAGGCCTTAGGTGTAATCTTCAGGCTTCAGGAGGAGTAATTATTTGCTATCAGTTTGCACACAAATGGAGTGATTGCATGAAGGTGTTTTAGGGTTCAGCAGGGCAAGGCTTAGTGTAACATAACAGATGATCCTAAAGAATTGTTTCAAACCGCTGTGTTTCTTACTCAAGGAAGCAAAATTCTCTTAAGAATACTGCAAGTAGTCATTCTGGGCTTTCCTTCAGTGTGCCAGATTTGCTGCTAACTTAACATCTTTTTTTGAACTGCAAAAGGGAAGAGGGACCCACACAGCAAAGCTAAATACAATAGCAGCCATTAACTGTGTAAGGAAAAATCTAAGAGAAATTGTAAGTAGAAATGGATCCTGAAGTAGAAATACTCATACTTCATTTACTTGTACTTCTGACATATGCTGAAATATTCTGACCTTTCTTTTAAGGTAGACTTGCTTGCTTATTTGTTTTTAAATACCATTTTCCAATTTCTTGGTCAGAATTTTTCAAGACTTTGAAGTGAAGTTTACCTTTCAGGGTTTGGGAGAATTCCCATCTCTAGAGTGAGCAGTTTTCTCTAACCTGTCCCAAAACCTAAGAAGTGTATCTCGGGAGCAGTTATTCTCTGCTCTCATGTGTGACGATCAGGCTGGTTTTTCCAAGTGCCAACAACCAGTCTTTCCTGTATGTTTGTTGTGCACTTCAGACATGTCCTCACCACACACGTTAGAGGTTAATATCTATGATAAGGCATCTGTGTAACCTTGTGGTAATAGGTGGCTCTGAGAAGTGCATGTAACTTCAGTAATAGTCAAGGACAAATCAGGTGCCTTGAAACACAACTCAACACTTGCCCTTTTGTCAAAAGCAAGTGGAGGATGATTTGGGATGAATAGAATAATGCTGCATTTAACACATCATTCAGAAATATATGTGCTTTTGATAGACCTTCCATCAGTGGCTGCATTGATCTGTGGCCTTTCTTTTCCTCAGGTGAAGGGCCATGTGAAAATAAAATCACCTAAGTGCTTATTGAGGAAAATAGAAGTATGAACTGTGGGAGGACATAGGCATTATTTTCAGAGATTCCTTCAGAATTGTTTCCTAAACTGTGCATAAATTCAGACATTCCTGGAATTTGCTGCAGAGGTTCTCACTGAGCACTGGGCGTGTGTTATATTCACTGTGGGTTTTTTGGTATGCTTGTTTAGAAGGTTGTAATGGTGGAATATTTTTATTGTAATCGACATGCTAACTTCTTATAGTGTTGACTAGAAATATGTGTATTTAGTAGGACAAGTATATTTATAATCTCATGTTTAAACTGTTACTGCCTTCCTCGCCTTGCTGTTTAAGTTTCCATTTTCACTGACTTTGCTGCTCTAACCTTCTACTTGATGTAACGTGTTCACTTGTTACTACTCATTCCTTAAGTTAACCTTCACATTATCAGTTGCACCAGAAATGGAGTCAGCATTTATATTGTGCGTTGGCCTCTGCAGAAAAGTAAAGTTTTCTTTTATGAATTGCTGCTGGTCTTAAGTGTATGTAACTCGTTCAAAAATATGTAGCATCAGGAGATCCAATTTGATCTTTGTCTTAACAAATGCTAAGATTACTATCTCAAAGACTGTCTTACTTGGCTTAATCCAAGAGTTCAGTAATGAGAGACAGTTCTGTCAAATAAGAACTCTCAGATAAAAATGATGATATATAGAAGTAAAATAATTCCAGTGTAAGCGTGCTGCTCTAAGCTGTCCAGGGACCTCTCATGGGCATAAACAACTGTAATTTTGTGGCTGTAGTGGGTTAAGAGTGGAATGTGTAATTCTGGAATTAAGATTTTTTTTTTTTCCCCTTTAAATTGCTGTCTTCATAGTACAAATAGAAATAGTATTCTCTCTATATGTAAACCAGATGTACAAATGAAACCAGCAAAGTGCCACTGGAGCCTTCAAATCGTCAGTGTTGTGTTACCTTCTGTCTTAACTCAGTAACTTGAAGTACCCCTGTTTTCATCCCTTCCTCAATACCTTTCCCTTGATTTCTTCCAAATCTGCTACATCTCCTTTCAGGAGATGTCTCTTCTTCAGAAGATATGTACACTGTGAAAGAACAAATGCAGCAGTGAGAAGGGAAAAACTCCAGCAGACTCACCACAAGTCAGAATACCTGCCTCTTGGAGGCTTTGCTTTCTGCTTTTCTATCACAGAAGTGCTCTCTGTCTTGGTATGCTGTGCCTTGCTTGATAGGAGACCTAGAGTGACGTAGTGGCAGCACAGAGCAACAAACCACTGCTTGTTGCCCCCTTTGTGAATCAGAAAATGGTGCTTTGCTGCCCTCATTCTGTGTTGAGTGGCTGAATACTGACAATATGTCGCAGCTTTTGCTGCTTCTCTTCTGTCCTGGGAGGATATGTGTATAAAGTGATGAAACATCTGTTACTATTTATCAGCTTCTATTAATCTGATGCAAACAATAGTGAATCATACTAAGACCTGCAACTTTAAAATGTGTTGAACAGTCAGATCATGTATATTAACCAAAGGAGGTTCCCACAGGGCTGAACTAGTTTTCCAGTTGTTCAGCCAGGCGTATGAACCTACATGTTTCATGTCCCTTTAACAAGTAAATGTTAGAATTCTAAACCACAACTAAAATTATACTTCTAGTTAGAACTTAACTGTGTTTGCAACTTTTTTCTGTAGGGCTCTTCTGGTTTTACTGTCACTGAGAATCATAACTCTTTATATTACAGATTTAACTATATGTATTATTCCTTCAGGACCAAAGTACCTCTGTAACAACATCCTTGATTTTTGCTTTTGCCTCCTAGGCTGTGAAGATATTATTGCAGAGAGCATCTCACTAGACACCTTAATTGCCATTCTGAAGTGGAGCTCTCAGCCATATGGTTCCAAGTGGGTACATCGTCAAGCACTACATTTCCTCTGTGAGGAGTTTACCCAGGTCATGACTTCAGATGTCTTCTATGAACTCAGCAAGGACCACCTGCTCACAGCTATTCAGTCTGACTATTTACAGGTAACCTGCATGCAGAATACAGCTGGTTCATGATTTTTCCGTGATGGTGTGTGTTATGACTAGATTTCCTACCCTAACTGTTAAGGAACTACATAGATAATTTTTCAGTACACAATTTTTTTCCTCAAAAAATGTTGAGTGATCAGCACATGTGTATACATGTATGAACAAACCAAAGTTTTGGTTTTAATGTTACTGAAAATCTTCACTTAGACTGTAATTTAATTGGTTTCATTATTTTCATAGCTTTCCAGGCAGTACAGATGCAGAATTTGTAATATTAAAGAAGAGATCCAAACAGCCAGTGTTAGAATAGACCTGCTCCTTTTAATTAACTTCAGTCATTCAAATGTAATACCTGTAAGTCTTCCATGCTAGACATTTTTTTTTTTCCTTCATAGGCATTTACTAAGTGACACGAATCTAGAAATCATTAAGTATACAACGATTTCTGACTTTGTCTTTCTACCAGGCAAGTGAACAAGATATTCTTAAATATCTGATTAAATGGGGAGAACACCAGTTGATGAAGAGAATAGCAGATCGAGGTAAGGATCCTTAAACCACACAGAATTAAACCAAGTAATACAAAATGTGTGGAAATTGGGTTTTGCAGGTAATTTGTAACTTTAAGAAATTTAAACTAATTTGCTCCTAGTATGGTCAATAGATGTGCCTCCCCACCCCCTTTTTTAGTCTTAAAGCTTTTGTTCTCTAAAACATGAGAACACTGGCATTCTGAAGGAGCTGAGATTGTGTAGCCTCAAGAAGAAAAGGCTTAGGGAAGATCTTAGCAAAGGTCTATAAATATTTAATGTCAGGAAGCAAAGAAAGTAGAGCCACATTCTAGTCTTGGCATCCAGAACAGGATGAGAGGCAATGAGACATTAACTGAAATGCAGTAAATTGTGTTTAAACAGAAGAAACTGATGATGATCACACAGTGGCACAGGTTGCCCAGAGCAGTTACAGGATGCATGTTATCACTCTAGTGGTAACTTCAAGGGTAATCTCCCATATTGTATGTTGGAAGTAGGTTGAATATATATTTGCCAAATAGTAAATGCAAGTAGATTATAGGTCGTCCCTACCAAGCAGTGTCAATCCAATAGTGCAGTGAGAGGAAGAGAAAAGAGTAAAGCTGCCTGTGTGAAAACAGCAGTTCTGGTGCAACTGCTGTCTTTGGAGGGCTGACCACATTTTTGGAATCCGTTGTTCCTGCTTGTGATACAACTGCTTTGTCATGTCTTGGTTTCAGCTGAAGGAGTTTGAAACACTGCAGCAGGCTGCCTAGGGAGGTTGTGGAGTCTCCTTTTCTGAAGACTTGCAAAACCTACCTGGATTAGTTCCAGGTTCCTATGCAACCTGATCTAGATGTGGTTGTGCTAGCAGGTGGTTGGACAAGATGCTTGCCAGGAGTGCCTTCCAACCTGCCATTTGGTGATACAGTGACAGTATTTACTGAGGTGGGTTACACATGGAGGCTAGAATAGTGTATCCCAGTGGATTCTTCAGGCCTTCATTTGTAGGAAAACAGGTCTCTGAAAACTGATACTGGGGAAAGGCAAAGGAGCTACAGGAGAGTCTCTGTGGGAGACCTGTAGCTGGGAGGTACAGATGTTTTCATAGCAGTTCTTGGTAGAGCTTTCTAAGCATTTACCCCAAACACTGCTTTTGTGTTTTCTCCCTGGCTTACACTTTGAAACAAGTCATTTGTACAGCTCTCAATGCCTTGTATAAGCTAAACCTGTGTCTGTAGATGTCACATTTTAAGGCATGACATAGTTTTGTGAGCAACACATAAGCACTGTTGATTTAAGATTAGATTTTTCTTTCCTTTTCTGTAACTTCCTGTAAGCCCTGTAATTTTTGCTTTCCTCCCTAAGCTTTTTGAAGTAAACTTGGTATTTCTTGTTCCCATCCTTCAGAGCCAAATTTAATCAGTGGTACTGCTCACAGTGTGAACAAAAGAGGTGTGAAGAGGAGAGATCTTGACATCGAAGAGCTGAGAGAGATCCTGTCTCCCCTTTTACCTTTTGTCCGCATTGAGCACATCTTACCCATGAGCAGTGAAGTTCTGAGTGATGCAGTAAGTCATTAGTCTTATTTAAACACTGTCTCTGGGTTCTTTCTGCTTCAGATTCTAGAATATTTTCAGTTGTTATTTTTTAATACTTAAGGATTAGCTCCTAAAATGTCAGTAATACATGTGTACCTCTTTAGTTTTCTGGTTAAATGTTCTGTTCTTTGTTAATCTATCAGAAGGCTAAAGAAAAATTGGTAATACAAGGATTCAATGTAAGAAATGGATTTCTTACAAGTTTTCCCAATATTTATATTTTTTTAAAACCCCATAAAACTCTTTCTTGATTCTTAAAGATGAAGAGAGGCCTGATAAGTACTCCTCCTTCAGACATGCTACCAACATCAGAAGGTGGAAAGTCAAATGCCTGGCTGAGGCAAAAAAATGCTGGAATATATGTGCGTCCAAGACTGTTCTCACCATATGTGGAGGAGGCCAAGGTAATAATCATTAACAGCATAACTACTGTCAAATTGGAGTTATCAGGGGGTTCTGTAAACACGGAAAGGTTTTGGTATCTTTTTGTCTCTTTGCATGTGCTAGCCTAAAATACTAATGTTTTCAATTTAACAAGACTTACAAGATTGATCATCAGGCTCAAGTCTCTAGAACTGGTCAGAAAAATTTTCAACAAAACTTTTTTTTGTCAAAATTGAAATGTTTGCGAGACAGATCTTGATGAAATTCCACCGGAAACAAAGCAGCGTTCTGAGGGAAACCTCCCTGGTTTCCAGCCAGTTTGCCGGCCCAGCTCCTCGGCAGCCCTCCTGGCAGGCGGATGGCAAGGTGAGAGCCTGAGACTCCCAATTTGCAGCTAGTCAGCAACTTTGGTGCCAGGTCTTTCAGGCTCCCCAGCTCCCACCAGAACTGTGTAGAGAACTACTAATCCACTCCACAGAGGACTCTGATATTTCATCTCCTTGTTTCAGTCAGGACATATCCAAATTTCTTTTGATCCTTTCCAAAAGGAATAAAAAACTTTTGTCCAATTTGACTGAAAGCCTTTGTGACCTACTCGGGCAATAGCTTCTCTGTTTAATATCTTGCATGAGTACTGTCAAACTAGTATGTGTAGCATATTTGGTGGCAGGACAGGGATGGCTCTGTCTGGGGCAGAAACGTGCGATGTTCTGTTTGATAGAATGGGAACTTTGTAGATTGCTAACTAATGCCACTGCTTAAAACATCTCTGACTTCAGCCATAAGCTCATGTGTTCCAGCAGTGCAGGTGACTGCAGAAGAAAAGGATTAGGTGCAGCTATGTTCATCCACGGCACTTCCAGACTCTGACCACAACTCTGGTGAATTCAGGGGTTTTGCCCTGTGCCTAAGAATTTTTTTTTTTTTTAAGTATGTGATTATTGACTTCCTTTTTGAGGGGAGAGGAGAAATGAAACTACTTTGCATTTTGGGCACAAATTTGGAGAGCACCAGGTGTCACTAAGGCAGCAAAGGAAGACTAGCCAGCCAAATTTTTGTCTTTCATAGAATCATAGAATCATAGAATGGTAAGGTTGGAAGGGACCTCAAGGATCATCTAGTTCCAACCCCCTGCCATAGGCAGGGACACCTCCCACTAGTACAGGTTACTCAAGGCCTCATCCAATCTGGCCTTGAACACATCCAGGGAGGGAGCATCCACAACCTCCCTGGGCAACCTGTTCCAGTGCCTCACCACCCTTACTGTAAAGAACTTCCTCCTAACATCTAGTCTAAATCTCCCCTCTGCCAGTTTAAGCCCATTGCCCCTTGTCCTGTCATTGCAGGACCTTGTAAATAATCCTTCCCCAGCCTTCCTGTAGGCCCCCTTCAGATACTGGAAGGCTACTATCAGGTCCCCTCGAAGCCTTCTCTTCTCCAGGCTGAAGAGCCCCAACTCCCACAGCCTGTCCTCATAGGAGAGCTGCTCCAGCCCTCTGATCACCTTTGTGGCCCTCCTCTGGACCTGCTCCAACACTTCCATGTCCTTCCTGTGCTGAGGGTTCCAGAACTGCACACAGTACTCCAGGTGGGGTCTGACGAGAGCAGAGTAAAGGGGCAGAATCACCTCCCTTGCTCTGCTGGCCACGCTTCTCTTGATGCAGCCTAGGACTCGGTTGGCTGTCTGGGCTGCATGTGCACACTGCAGGCTCATGTTGAGCTTTTCATCAACCCAGACTCCAAGGTCCTTTTCCGGTCTTTGTATGCTGAATTGTTAAAACTAACAAAAAAAATGTGAAAGATCACATGATAAAAGCTTTGACTCTTTCAGCTGTAAGTATACGGCATGGGAGTGCTTTTGTAGTAATTATACATGTAGAATGCCCACCTCTATCAGGAATCTCTCTTATTTTTTAGTTTCACATTATGCTGTTAATATTTTTTTAAAAGCAGTATTAGCTGTTTAACCTTAGAGGGTGGACTCTCATTACCTAGTAATTATATGCTTCCTATTCATAGTTTAATTACTGTGAAATGCAAAAGTTGTGGACAAGTGATTTCTGATTTAGGGATTTTTTTACTTCTCTGTTAGCCTCCTTTTTTTTCTTTTTTTTTTTTTTAATAAAGGCATTTAACATTCAATATGAATCTTAAAAGGGCCTATATAAATCTTTTTCTATTCTGTAAGACATCAGAGGGAAATGCATTTCATTTTCAGACTAATGCCTTCTACTCAGTGGCATGGAGTTGAGAATTACAGGCAGTAATTGTCTGAGATGAAGTTCAGAGGATCTGGCCTTGAAAAGGTTAATTCTCTGATAATTACAAAATAAGCAAAGCAACTTTCCCCAACTTTATTCACCTGCTTGTTCTTAGCTCTGAAACTCGGCTCTGATCATGACTGGAAGATGCTGTGCAAAAGACACTGTTTGGGACTAGAAAAGTTATAATTTAGACATTGATAGACTTGTGCCCTTGGGACCGTGTTTGCAGCAGGTCTTCCTGGGTACACGTGTGCAGTGCCTTCATGAGGGCTGTCGTGGCTGTCGTTGCAGTCCGTGCTGGATGAGATGATGGTGGAACAAACCGATCTCGTTCGTTTGCGGATGGTCCGAATGTCCAATGTGCCCGACACCCTGTACATGGTAAACAACGCAGTGCCGCAGTGCTGCCATGTGATTACCCACCAGCAAGTTAGCACTAACCAGTCCAGTCCTCCTTCAGTTATAGCCAATGAGATCCCAGGTAAGGCTGCTAGATCACTTTGAAATGGTAATAGCTCTCATGTGAGTGAATGGGGGCTTGGGGCTGAGGACAGTGAATGCAAATTATTGAATGCTATGATTTCCGTAGAGAGTACTACTGCACCAGTTGGGTTTTTTCCCACCCACCAGTAGTCCCTTTTGCTTTGGTCTGCCCTGAAAATATTAATTAGTTTTGGATGGTGTAGTAAGTAGCTGGAAAATAAGCCGCCAAAGGGGTTATATTTTAACCTTTTTCAGCTGAGCAATTTGAAAAAGCTTGGGCTGGTTGTTGTAGAACACTTGCTAGATTTGGCTATCTGTTCTCTGAGTGATTCAAGTTCTCTACAACTGGTTGTCCAAGATGAGTAAGGTCCAGAAGGCTGGAAAATAGCAAAACAATGATTTAGCTTTAAAAACTCAAGAGGAAGGGAGCGTAACTTGTGGGGCAGTCAGCTTAACTCAGTTTGCCAGAAAAAATACTGGAATTAGGTACTCAAAGCACACTTTGTTGTACCCATTCCACTTGAGCTTTGCAGTCAAGCCACCTGTTGGCAAGGGTGAGACATCTTGACCAAACTGAAACACCACTACAGCTTGGTTCTGTACAGTTTAGCATCTAGGAATTACTGTCAGCCCTTTGATTTGAGCGTGGATTTGAGCTCTTGAGTGTGGCCAGTAGGGCCAGTAGTTAGAGAACAGGTATCGTGTCCTGGCAACTGCCTGCTTTGTGAAGTTCTGTAATGAAGCAAAAGAATTGAATGGGTTTTGTGAATGCCTCATGCTAGGAAGGATGGATGGAGTCCAATTAATTTGAGGAGATCCAGGCAAGTACCAAAACTAACTTTTACAGGAATCCATCCCAGAGCACAGAGCACAGAAACTGAGAGGCAGGCAACATCATCACCTCTGCGCCTTAGGCCAGGCTCTTAGAACAATGTGTTCTGTACAGATTAGGTGTTCTCCATCTATTTGTCTTCCTTGTATCCACTGTCCATGGACTGCATTTGCATAAATGCAGTTGGCAGCATGTCTTAGTGCTCTTCTTGCAACACTGCTGTAAAACTATGAGCTCAGTCTCTGCTGAAATTGTTCTGCTTTGTGGCAAAGCAGGTAAAGTGACTCCTTAGGTATTTTCAGTTTCAGTTCAAATTTAGAAGTCTTAGAACTGACTTGAGAGAATTCTGGCTTTTAATGTGCATAGTCTTTTTCATGTGTTTCACATAAATAATAAGAAAACAGAAGAAAACCTGGGTTTGAGAAGAATTCTTAGGAAAAGATTAAAAACTTAGATCATTTTTATACCTACCAGTTTGGAAAACTGTTTTAGACTTCTGTAATGCTCTTTTATTCAGTGTGGCAAGATGCTAGTTGTCGCTAAATATCTGGCTGCTAAACTAGGATTTTTAAGAACACTTGAAGTGTGTGGAGGACATATTTACAAGCCTTGTAGACTGAACAGAATATTTATAGGTGGTAATTTTTTTTTCCACTCTAGTACAGGAATTCATTCATATTTTGCACTGTCTGCACTTATCCTTCATGTACCAATGTAAACTTTGTGAAATTGGAACCAGTTGTTGGGTTTTCCTTCTCTGTAATGCAAGTGTCTTCTCACACTGTTCTTGCTGACTGCTCCACTTAATTTTGATAAGCTTTTGTAATGGACATCTGGTCATGGTAACATGAAGTGCTTGTAAAGCTGGTGAAGGGTCATATGGCAGGACTTACGTATTCTGGATTTGTCTTCTCTCGCAATATACATGTTTTCATGAGGACAAAAAGAATATCAAGAAATATAGTTCATCACCAGCAAGAAGTGACATGAGAAAGTTTGTCAACAGGATAAATACCCAAAATTATAAGTAATTTCCTTTTTGGAAGTAATAAACCGAGATAATTTTAACAGGTTTGTGTTGGCTTACAGTTTGTGTCACTTTTTTTTGAACATTCTTTCTGCAGTTACATCCTGGTATTAAGGTCTTGTGCTTACAGAATTCCAATGGAAGTGTGAAAGTATGCAAAAAAAATCTATGAATTCTTTGCCTGTAGAACATGGAGGAACATTCAGTTACTATTTAAAGCATCCTGCCCGCACTTCAAATCGTGAAATGCCTGCATCATAAAGAGTTTATAAAGATGGCTGTATTGTGGCTTGTTCTAGCAGAAGGTAGACAAATGGTATATATGTTCACCATCTTGGTGATGTGTGTAATCACATGTGGCTTGATGGTGCTCCAAGGAACACATACATGTAACTTGAATTGTTCTTCTCAGAATGCTTCTTGAAAAAAGATAAAGCCAAGCTAGCTTGATGTTAATTTTTTTTCCTTCGGAATTAAATCTAACCATTGCAGTCAGACTTAGGTCTCTCAGTTCAGAAAGTAATCTCACTTCTTGCCGACTTTATTCTCTATTTGTCTGCAGTCCCCAATCTTCTCATTGTAAAAGAGATGATCAGACGGCTGCAGGAGCTGCGTCACACTGAGCAGGTGCAAAGAGCGTATGCTCTTAATTGTGGAGAAGGGGCCACAGTCAGTTATGAGATTCAGATTCGTGTGCTGCGAGAGTTTGGACTTTCTGATGCTGCTGCTGAACTTCTGCAGGTATGAGAAATTCCTATTTAAGACCACAAATGCTTAGATTCTGTTGTGCTTATAAACTGACATGACTGTGCAATCTGCAATAAGATAACTACTTCACATGTGCGGATGCAGAAATGCTTTCAAATATCTGTGGAACTCTAGAATTGTTCAAGTGCAAATCAGGATGAGACTGTGATGCATTTGACATGTGTGATTTTTATAAATGTGCAAGTGCAACATAAAAACATTTTTCTCAGCTGTTGTTACTATTCAGAGTTGTGATGGTTTGGGAGTTCCCCGCCCCCCCCCACTTTGTAAAATGACCCAGACTAGAACTCAGCTGGATGGAAGTTAAATGATGAAGCTCTATTTACAGCTCAGCACAATGTACAAGCAGAGATATACACTATATACAGGAATATTTACACAAGTATACAAGTTAAAGGTAATACAGAAACACAATTCCCCTCCCAGAAATCAGAGACCCCAGGAGGGGCTCCCAACCACCCTTCCACCTTCTCCCCACCCCTGTACCTTACCCCAAGGTTTGCCTTATGCGCAAGGTGAATTAGGAGGATCGGCCAGGGGGGGTTAGAAGAAAAGTGGTTAGTGAGGTTAATCAGCAGACAGAAGAAAGCCAGAAGCTAGAATGCCTGAGACACTGTGCCCCTACAGACTCTGACTTATCTGTGTTTTGGTTTCTTTTCTTAAACATCTCAGCAAGCCTATGAGTGAAGTAGACATCACCATTGTTTTCTTTTCACAGCCTATAAGATTATTTTCTATATTAAAATATTCCAGTTAGCCTCAAACCAGCACAAGAGTTCTCTTACTACCACAGATTTTGTGGACAAAAAAATATTACTCAGAGGCAACTGATGACAATTAGTCAAATCATAACTAGGCATCTAGGTTATGTTTTGCTCTTGAACGGGAGTGAAGTAGCAGCTAATATAGTAGGTTGGCATAGTACACAAGGGAAATTGGAAATTCCACTTCTGTTTGCCACTGTTAAAGCAAATGCAGTTTTGGTCAACTTACACAGTGAATCTGATATTTCTTGTTAAATTCTTTTAAAGAAAGAACAACACAAATTTGCCACAGTAGCTGTGGTCATCTCAAGTTTTGAGGCTTTAAAGTGGCTATTGAGGTTTTAGGTGGCTATTGCTGAACCCAGTACAGTGACTCAACTGGTCTGTTACAGCACTAGCAGATTTCTAGTTTCAGTGCATGCTAGCTTAGGAGATTTTTATGGATGATTTCCTTCTTTTCTTTGCTACACCTGGCTTTTATCCTTTGCAGAATCCTCACAAATTCTTTCCGGATGAGCGATTTGGGGATGAAAGCCCACTCCTGACCGTGAGACAGTCTGGACGATGTCGTGTTAACAGCACTCCCACTGCAGAAACCATGTTTACAGAACTGGACTCTTTTGTGGCCTTCCATCCACCGTTGCCCCCTCCTCCACCTCCATACCATCCACCAGCAACTCCTATTCACAACCAGTTCAAAGCGGGCTGGAAACAAAGGGTGCCAAGTCAACATCCCTCCCGTTCCTTTTCCTACCCATGTAACCACTCACTATTCCACTCCCGAACTGCTCCCAAAGCTGCGCCACCTGTCTACGTGCCCAGTGTTAAAGCAGCACCTCCTGATTGCACTAACACTACAGGTCTGGGGAGACAAACAGTAGCGGCAGCAGCAGCAGTGATGGCAGCTGAGAAGCAAGTAGTAAGTATTATGATTTCTGCTGCCTGTGTCTCTGGCCGTTAAAGTAGTTTATAGAGGGGAGCTGGAGGGAATTCTTATGATTAAATAACTTGGCTTTGTTAGATAAAAGAGTGTATTTGTTAGTTATGAGGAGAGTTTTCTACCAAACTGTCTGTCAGCATTCTGCATCCCAAAGGCATGCACTAATGCCTGGGAGAAAGAATGCTCCATGGGTAGGAGCATTTTGGAGGGACAAGTGGGATTTGTGAGTCTTCTAAAATACAGGTTGCCCTACATTGAAACAAAGTATAGGCAGCTTCAGTAGCGGACTGGTGCTATGAGTCAGGAGCCGTTTTGGCAATTTGGTAAGCAGTCCTGAAGTAAAGAGATGTATATAAAGGGGGACGGTGGAGAATGTGCAAGATATCAAAATGAGTAGGCAAACAGAAATCAGTACTTATAAATACAAAGGGGTTAGTCACAGCATTTAAAGACAATCATAGCTCCTGAACTACAATATTAGGAAATGAAAACAATGCACTAGAATATACTGGACAAAGGCATAGCTTTGTGAAGTACGTTAAATGCTAAATAACGAATATGGTAATATTTTTTTCTGCAGTGGAAAAACTTTGAGTGCACATTTATATCATACTAAAGACCTGCTCTTTAGATGCAGATTTAATTTGTAGTTATGAATAAAATCATAGTGGTTTTTGGTTTTTGGGTTATTTTACTTACCAATTTTCATAACTATTGCACTCCTTGTTATATTTTAGGTTAAAGCTCATGTCAAATTAATGTTTGTTCAAGAGTGAGTTTTGTAGCATGTGATCAATACTGACTTCACGAAGGAAATTATCTAGTGATCATTCTCACATCAGAAATATTTCTGCTGGAATGTTTCTATAAAAAAAATGCAGGGAGAAGCAAAGACTTAATATGGGCAATATCTTTGTTCTGTATTGGTTTTTATGCAATTTGTGACTTACCAGTAATCAATGATTGCTAAAGTTGTTTTCATCAGAAGTTATAAATACAAGTAGAAATCGTAACTTTTCTGTCTGGAATGCTTGTCTCAAGTTCTGCACTGAGTACTGTGTTCAGTTTGGTAATTGCAAGTGCCTTAAAAATGGCTTACCTTTGGAGAGTTTAACAGTGTGTTGCCATTTACTCATACACTAGACAACATCTGTTTAAGAAGCTATTATTGTGGCACAGCAGCTTCATGAAGTAAAGAAGCTGTTTTAAGTTAGTAGGAAGGTGAAGGCTAGAGGATACACATGTTCTTTCAACATTGTAGGAAACTGGCAGGCTGAGGTTGAGCTGGGCAAATGTAGATCAGGAGTGTATTGTTTTGCATTGCAGAAACTGACCTAAATACAGTTTGTCTTTAGCTTTTGCTTTGTTTTCATGGTCCAATTTATTTTCTTTTCCAGTGTACTCAGCCCTTGCTAAATGAACTGATGCCAGATATTGCAATGGGTGTGTCAGCAATGTCTTTAAAAGACAGAAGATTACCGGAGCTCACGGTTGACACAGAACTAAGCCAGACAGTTCCAGAGGTAGGGCCCGGTCCACCCCAGCACATTTCATGTATTCAGAACAGACACATGCCCACTTCTCGAAAGAAACATGCAATAGAGCAAAAAATAGATGCTCGAGAAAATCAGCAGGAATATCCTGACTTCTATGACTTCTCTAATGCTGCATGCAGACCCTCTACTCCAGCACCCAACAGGCACAGCCCTTCGCCTTCACAAGGCATATATTTTGGCCCAGATTTGTATAGCCACAATAAGGCATCACCAAGTGGCTTAAAGTCAGCCTATCTGCCTTCCCAGATATCTCCTAAAAAGCCAGAGGATTCTAGGAGGGAATACCTGCTCTCCCAAGATGGGCATCAACACAGACAAAAGAATGAACCAATACACCTCGATGTCTTAGAACAACCTCCCCAGCGACTAGACTTGGCGTTGGCTACCCAGGAAAATGCTGGTAATGGCCTGGTTCACATCAGGGGAAGAACGAAAATGGAAACAGATTTAACCTATGGGCTAACTGCCAACAGACCTTCACTCTCTGCATACCCCTCTGAAATGCAAGAGGAGAGACCCGGTAGGAGACTGGCAGATGATGAGCCATTGGAACATGGAGCACAGAGAAATGCAGAGTTGGAAAGGGAAGATGCAGTGAGCAGAGGAAGAAGATCTCCAAACAAACCAGATTTTCTGTATAAAAAATCTGCCCTATGAAAGCAACCTTCACTGTTTTGCTGTGCCTGAGAGTTGTAAACATCCCATTCTTTGCAACTTTTGGCCTGACTTCTGTCAGACAAATTAATTCATGCCAGCAGATAGATTCAGCTTCTTTCACTTCTTTGTACATATGTTGCTTTATTAGAGACAGCATGTTATCACTTTGGTTTTAATGCTGCTTCTGGTTTTATTTTGTGGGAATTTTTTTTTTTTGAGCACATTTAATTAAGCCTTTTGAGGGGGAAAAAAAAAAAACAAACCACAAACGCTGGTACCTTTTTTTCTACAACTGATAAGTCTTTTGCACCTGTACATCTATTTTAGTGTATTAGTTTTGTACTAATATGTTAAACTTTATTGTCACATTTAAAGGACTGTATTTTCATACTTTTGCATTTTCCCTTTCACCTGCCAATTCCCTGTGTGCATCGGGTTGCACATTATGAAATGTATTTTCTTACAGGATAGCAACGATGCGTTTATTTTTTAATTATAGGAATTCCAAAGAACAGCACATCAGAAATACTACATTTTTGGTTACAGATTTGTTTGTTGAGATGCGAAATCTTCCTGATTTCTATGACTGTGGCAAGAATCTAGTCTAATGTTTTGTTTGAAAAGTTCTGGCAGCTGGTCTTACCCTTACATAAGAAGCCCACTTCAAGAATTATATTTGGTTTTTTAAAGAATCCAGGGGGGTTATTTAGAAGTCAAAATTTCAGTGAAATTCACTGGGATCTGGCAGTCTGATTCCATTTGCTTTCTGGTTCAGCTGTGACCATGGAGAACTCCATGATCATCCAGAAGCCCTTCTTAGACAGATTAGAATTGTTTGTTTGCCCATGCAGAAATAAATGTAGAAATACTGTAAAAATTACAGTAATGACTTGTTCTTCCAGCTACCCATAGATGAGGGTAAGTGAAGGCCAGAGTTAAGGATTCATGCTAAATTGTGGAGTGTCAGGAAGACAAGGTGTAGTATCTTTGCTGTTGCCTGACTGGTAACCCTACATTTGAGAGGGTTCCCTCTCCAACAGAGGTGCTGAGGTGACTTGTTCCTTGCCTTGCTTTCTCCTGCCTGTGATTAAAAAAGGGCTTCTCTCTTAGTGATGTCATTCAGTGTTCTTTACCCGATCTGAAGTGTTGCTGACTTCATAACTGCAGCTGTTCTATGAACAAAATCAAAGAGTAACTGCTGTAGCATCATGAAATGTGCAAAGCTTTAGCACTCCTAAATTACACCTCCATTTCCTGACTGCTTTTTTAAAGCACAGAAATTAGAGTAATCCCTTATTGTATGAAAAGGGAATGACAGTGATCTGGGCTGGCTCCTTGCCACTGGGGTTAAGCAATGCACTGGGTGTAACAGCTGCAATTATTAAATGCATCCTTAATATTTACGTAACATTTTTACCACAGGTTCATTGCATTTAGGATAGGGATCTGATGCCACTGCAGTGTAGTGATTACTGGTAAAGACCTATTTGGGGGTTTTTAACTGCAGTTTCTGTAAGGAAGAGTTTCCCCCTAAGGACTGTTTTAAGGTTAGATTGTGTTGTTTCCCGCACTTCAAAATGCTTAATGCTATTTAAACAAATCTTGCCACAACTTTTAGTTGATGGCAGATTCTTAACTATTTAATTTTAAAGGTCTGGTAACACCATAGTGTAATTGAAATCTATCGAATATTGCATTTCCAAGCTACAGAGTAGCTTCTAGATAAACGGAGATATGGGTGTCTGAACTGACAAAACCTACTGTCTCCTGCATACACATCTATAGGCCTCCTGCTTCTGTGAGTGATCTGAAGACACTTCCTTTGAGATGCAGCCATAGAAGGCATGGTGTAGAGCTGAAGGAGAAACTTAGCTAAAGCCCACAGGCGGTGTCTTTTGCATAAGGCGAGATGTGTTGTTGGTAGGTTGGTGGTTGTTTTTCTCCTCTGTCCACCTTTTTTATTTGTCTGGGGTTTTTTTGTTGTTTTGAGGTATTTTTGTGTTTTGTTTTGTTTGTTGTTTTCTTTTACCACAGTCAAGACACTCGGCAGTCCTGACCTCATCACCAACATGTAGTATTTCCATGGGACTGCAGTGTAGAACATTGTTAAATGTAAGGAGGTGTCAGTGATGGGGTGGTGCTGCTGCAGGTTAGGGACTGAGGTTTATTTGGTTTCTTTTGGAGATTTGAGTACAGTGCTGTCCGCCTGTGTAGCTCACTGGCACTAGAAGCATTAACTTTCATTACACATGCACTTGCATCATATATGTTAGTGGCTTAATTACTGAAGTCATAGCTGTCCTCAGAAGATTTACTATTCTGAGTAATTTATTTTTACCTAAAGCTGATGTACTTTGAGAAAAGTATTTTAGTTATCATAGCTGGATGTGGCACTGTGTGCCTGGATGGAGAGGGGGCTGAAATCTACAGATGTCAGTTGTAGGCTTGAAATTTGTGGGGACGTGGCTGAGAAGTTTTCAGGTTATGGCTTGAGGAAAATCATGAAATGCTTTGGCTTTGGAATAAGCTGGCAAGAAATGCCTCTAGGGGAACATGCCTGCATTTTATAATACAAAATTGCTTCTGGAGTCTCAGAAGCTGAGCAGTATTAGAATGAGACTGAAGTGTTTAGAAGTAGGTGCAAAATAAAAGACAAGTCCTTCTGAGGCCACAGAGACAATCAGGCCATCTAGACAATCTGCATTTTCACTTGTGTATTTTGAACTGGGAAGAAGATAGCAGCTAATGGCAGCCAATTTGAAGTGGAAAAGAAGGATTTGTTAAATTACTGGAACTGTATTTTCATACTCCAGTGCAGGATTTCCTGCTTGGTTGGACTTGCAGAGGAAGGGGAGAGAGACCATGTTTATTCTTTGTGGAAGCTTTACTGAGAAGCTAGCATTCATCCATCATCTCACTCACAGAACACACATACCTGTGCTACCTGCTACTTCTTGTTCTCTGTCTACTAAACTTTGGTGCAGAAGCTCCTTGTTTACATGAAGCACTTTCCAATTAGGCTGGAAATTTTCCTTCTGTAAATTTGATGGAGAAAACAGATTACTGTGTTTTGAGGACAGAACTATGAACGTTTTCTTGAATGAGGAAGACTTGTGCTCCTGGCTCTATTAAAAGAGAGCTCAGATTTTCATTTAGAGAGCAACATGCAAAACTTAATCCCCTTTCCCTGACCCCATCCTCTTCCTTAATACATGGATTAATAACTTAAATCCTGAAACAGGTTCTTCCTTTGAAATGTTTTATTGTTCCAGAGTTACTGTAGTTGTGTGTTGATAACTGCTGTGCTGATTGGCAGTTGCTTGTATCTTTCCTGTTCTACGGGGGTTTCATTGCTGAAAGTTAAGGCTATGGCCACCTGTACTTCTAAGCCTTGGGTTTTTGCCCTGGAATGCCCAAAATCTTTGTCTCATGGGTTTCTTTGGTTTGGTGGGGGATTTAGGGGGCGGGGTTGTGTTTGGGTTTCGGTTTGGTTTGGTTGTTCT
>VWZE01014804.1:72199-86805 GCA_013396675.1 Eubucco bourcierii | reverse complement strand
GGCGGGCTTAGCGGAGGGGGGGCGGGGCGGAGCCGGCGACCGGGCTGCGGCGGCGCGATGGAGCTGGTAGCGGAACTAAGGGGCCGCGACGGGCAAACGCGATCGGTGCGGGTACCGTGCCCGGCTGTGGAGGGCGAGGTCGGCCAGCTGCGCGGTGTGCGGCAAGGCCTAGCCGAGCTGCAGCAGCGAGTCGTGGAGTTGCTGGCGCCCCTGGTACAGGAGGAGAGAGAGGCGGCGGCTGGCGGCGGGAAGCGGGGTGAGTGGCGGGAGGGGCAGTCGACAGAGAGCCGAGCAGGAATGCGGCGACGGGTGTCTTGCTGGCCTCGGGGCGCCGCCTACACCACGGACCGCTCATCTGACCCCCCGCTTTGAACCCTTGCAGGTAATGTCGAGGATGACGACGACGAGGAGGACGAGGGTGAAAGTGAAGACGAAAACAATATCGACCCGAATGCGAGCGCAGATGACCCTCCTCCAAAGAAGACTAAGGTTCAGCAGCCTTGACGGTGGCGTGAGCGATGGAGTTTGGGCCTAGAAAGGGACATTCCAGCTGTACGGGCTGTAAGTGTCCCCCGGGCGCGGGGGCCTGGGCGGGGGTAGGCCACTCTGGCCAGTCAGGCATCTGCGTCTCTGCGCCTGTTTTGAGAGTGAAAAGTCAATCCCGACACTCCTTTCACATGGAAGCCTTAATGAAAGGATGCACGTTGACGTTAGCAGCGTGTTGCTTGCAGGGTGCCAATGTTACGCTGAGAAGAATGCCTAGTAAACTAGTCGGCAAATACAAAATTGTTCTTACATGTTTTCTGACTGGTTTCTTTTTTATGAGTTCCCAAGTCACAGTATTTCTTTGTGTGTCTTAAACCAGACTTTTAAAATAAGGTAATAAAATACGGATTGCTTTGTCATATATGATCTTAAAATGGTATACAACTTCTATTCTTATGGAGAGAAAGTAATAGAAGACCCACTACAATATTCTAAATTAAAAAGTAGCTGTAGGACTACTCAGTCCTACAAGACTGGCTTTACATGTCTTTCAGAGGTTTATTTTAGGCACCCATTAATCAAGTATTTTCCTGGGAAGGGTCAGAGGTAAAGTAGGTGGAACGAGTTGGGACTCTTGGTTTCAAAAATGTTTGGTTTTTTAACAGCCAAGAAAGTAACAAGTCAGTGTGACTTCATTACCTTTAATATTCCACAATTCCACTATTGTCTATCTTAAGCTTGTGGGGTTTCTTCCCCTCTTTTTCATGCAGCAGTCAATCTTGATACAAGTTTTTCCATCACTTGGATTTTATCCAGGTTGAATTTTAGGCTCATTTAGTAGTTACGCCAAATGGAGTGACTATCAGAGAGTTCTGTCTATGCAGAACTCTCAACATCACATAAAAATAATTTTAAGAAAGAGCAGAGTGACGATTTTTTGATTGTTTGTGAGATGTCATTGGAAAATAAGACTTTGGACACAACTTAGCAAAAGTGTAGCAGGTTACTACACTGGTTGCTGCAGTTTAATTTAGGTGGGGGGAAATGCAGGAATAATTCAAGTAACACCTATGAGTACATGGTGTACTGTATAAATCAATGTAACCCAATCCTTCTCCTAAGGTAGTGTTCTTTCTTTTCACAATAATTCAGCATGTGGAATGTCATTAAGGTAGCATGCTTCTTGCAAGGGAAAAAGTTGTCAGTGCTTCCTGTATGCTACCTTAATTCCCCTAAAACATCCTTGCTAGCCAGTCCACAGAGCTTACTGTGAGCCCAAGAGTCTTCAGCAGAAGACAGGCTGATTTAGTAGTGTAAAACAGGTTTTCACAATTTTTACAATAGTGTAAAATTGTTTTTCACATTTTCATATATTTGGCTGGCGTAGTTTGATGTATTTTGGAAACAGCAAACCTTGAGACTTGTGTGTGGAGGATGAAATACTGGAATAAATGATGAATTTTTATGAGCACAAAATTGCCTGCATTCATTTGAAATGGAAGGAGGGGCACTTTGGAAAAGAGGTCCGTTAAACATATTTTCAACATCTTTATGTACTCATATTCTAAGGCGTTCACACACTGATTATTCTGTTAGTAGATGTGACAGAGGCATAACTAAGGAGAAGAGAACCAACTCTGAAGAGCTGTTGTCTCTTGTCAGGCTGCAAAGTCTTAAAGTGATAAAATGCTTAAAGTGTTTTAGGGTAGATAATTACTGAAGGAAGTGACATTGCAATGGTAAAGGCAACACTCAGTACAAAAAAACCTACCCTGATAAACATATCTGAAGGCTCCTTCATGTGACCTGTGCTGAAGTGATGACATCTTTTATGAACTTGGTTGTGCAATTTTGGAAGTTTGCAGAGCTATGTCTGTGTCTCTCCCTGGCCTGCAGTCCTAGATACTCCAACAACAGGGTGAACTGTGGGATGGCTGAAATGCAACATTTAACTATAAGCATGAATTTGGGACCTTTGTATATAAACTTTATGTAAACAGTCCACTGACTTATCACAGGCTGAAAACCTCTGGTCTAAACCAAGAAACCCTAACCTTAACAAGTGTGGGAGTCAATGCAGGTAATACTCCAATAATGGGCTACTTATTTTTTAATGTCACCCTGGACACAGTAACGTGCTGCACCTATGATCCAGAAGAGATCAATGACCATTAGGACAAGAAAAGCCACTCAAGTTTTTGCCTTTAAAAAAATCACTCATAGTCCTTATTGAGGTCACAAAAACTTTCAACACTATGAAAAGGTTACCCTGACCCTTATGGGGCCTTATGTAACTCTAATCTGTAGGTTTGCTTGTGACAGAAGTGCCAGAACAGAAGAGAGAACTTCCTTTTTCCAAGAGTTGCTGCAATGTACGTTTTAGTGTAACGGAATATGTGGGGGATGTTTTCTTTTCCTCCTTCCACATCTGTTTTAGGACCTGCCTTAGAGCTGTATTCTGAACCCCTTCTGGAGTGCCCCTTTCTCCTCAAAAAAGGCTCCAGTCTCCCTTAACTGCCCTAGCCAAACAACTGGGAAAAGGTACAGCTGCTGTACCACAGTGCTGTGGTACCCTTTTTCAAAGCAACCGAGTCAGTGAAGCATACAGGTTTTTCAATGGCTGTGGGAGAGGCTCCAAAATCTGAAGACAGGAAAACTTAAGGTTTACGTGTGGAGAAAACACCAAACAACTGCAACAACTTTTGCTGTTCTAGAGGATAAAGCATGCCATAAGTCAGCTGTACCAAACACTGTAGGTAGAGCAGATAAACCTTGACAGAAGAAAGATGGCATACTTTTAGAGTCAGAGATAAAGTAGTGCTTTTGTACTGTAACCAAACCTCAGGCTGGCACAGAACAAGCCCACTTCAGCATCTCTGTCCTCTTTACTAAAGTTTGTCTTACTAATAGAACTTCATTTTACCAGCCAGATGGGGCTGTTTGGATTTCTACTGATCAAGGGAGAGAATGCTGCTATGTTTCTATTTAAATGAAAAAGCTGAAGTAATACTAAATTAATACTAAATTAATTTAACAGGTTGCAGTGTTCTGTGTTTAAAAAAAGTTTAAAATCACAACTATGACATTAAGCACTTAAATGGTTTGAGGGAAAGAAAGCAATCCCATTATGCTGATAATCAGGGGATTGTCTAAAAGTGCAAGACCTTTCCTAGCTCCTAGGACAGACTCACTTAACTTTCATTAAAAGGGTTTGATTGCAATGCATCCATTGTAGCCTCTGTGTAAATTCCACTCACTCTGTTTCCACACAAGCTACTACAAATTACCAGATTCTCTCTGAATTACATAATAATTTGGCAGTTAGGGTGGGGGGACATCATAAGGTATCTTGGTACTGAATATATGGTAACTTGATTCAACACTTAGCAATTTTAACTACTGAGCAGTGGTTTTGAGCCCATCTGCTATCCAAAATTTACTGGGCTAATAGTGGGCTTCAATCAGAAGTACATTGTGGTGGCTGTAGCATGTTCTCTCTTTCCAGAAGAAATCTGTATCATGGCATCTGCTTTAAGGAGAGCTGAGCTGATAAATAAACTGTGTGATAAAGCTATTAAACTGCTTTCATGCAGAAAAGGTTTTCACCCAAGACTGGCACATGAAAAACAGCATTTTTTAGAAATTACTGAGTAATAAACTCTTAAGAACAATGGACCAGGCAAGAGAAAATACAGGCAGTGTGTTGGTTTAAGCTGGCAGGCCCCACTAGAAGGGATGAGGGATGGAAGGATGCCCCCCACGCACACACCTTTTTCCCCAGTAGCACAGAGGAAACCAGGATAGGGAAGTTAACCAATGTCCTGCACAAACTGGGAACTTTTGTTCCAAGAATGAATCAGCTCTCATATTTTAGACTGAAAACAGAAATGAAGCCTGCACTTAGCTGCTGGAAGAAACATGTCATAAGGAACACGGTTTATTACAGCTTGGTGCCATCCAAGTTTGAAGGGCTGCAGGTCGGAGCTCTCCACTGGACCTGCCCCGCCATGGGAGGAACTGAAAAACAGGCTCAGGAGCACTTAAAAATGGTGGACCCTTTCCTGCAAGGAAGATATTGTCAGGTGAAGGTCAAGAATCTAATGAAATTAACACTCAGACCATCCAAAAGTGATGCTCAGTCTGACAAAGCTTTATCTTACGATACAAAAAAACCCAGGGTAGGTGGCACAGAGATGAGTGAGTATTAATCAACCTTCTATCAAAGCTACTTATTTTCTTAGCAAAAAAATAAAGCTCTGAATTACTGCCAAGCTGGCAGAGGTTAGCAATCTTTTGAGGACTTCATTACTGCCAATATTATTACAGCTTCTGCTTTAGGAAGCTCTTCAAGATCTGGTCTGAGCCAACTCGTATTTAGTTAAAACAGTATAAGTAAAAATAGCCTTCCCACCCCTAAGTGGAAGTTGTAGCAATTAATCTTTTCCACCCACTCCATGAAAGTAACTAGATTTGTATGAGCAAGTTCTAGTGTAAGTTAGTCTCATTATCTTTTATTAATGCCATTGCTGTAGAACGACATTTATGCTATTATCTGTCATTTACAATCAAGAACTAAGTGAGAAGTACTATAGTCTTTAAAGAGGTTGTAAAACTCCTCACAGATTATGTCAATTTGTGTTACCTTCTGTGACTGAGAACTAATGAGCTTTGACACTGCCTACAAATCTTCAGCATCATCGAGCTCAAAGTTATTTTACTAATTCTTTTAAAAGGACTAGAGTGAAAACAATTTAATTAATGTTCATAGTCTTTCCTTGACTTACTCTGTGGGTAAGACTTCACCTGTTGATGTTTCACTGGTGCTAAAAATGCTGGAAGCACTAGCAGAGCTAGCTTTCCTCTTGTATTGTCTAGTATTCCTTTGCAGTATGTTAATAGTTTATACTAATTCTCTCCATTTCAAACTTAAATCCCTACAGATGATGCATTTACATGAATTACATAGTGTCTTTCTGTAGTTAGCTGTGAAGCCCATGCTTGTTGATGGCTTTAATCCAAACTCAAGCTTCTGATGGAAAAGTCTACGAACACAAACCCTGTTCTGTAAGTCACTACTGCACCCAGCACGTGCTCCACATCCAGACAGCCTGGCTCATCACATCAGGCACAATGACAAATTTGCTAACCACCACATGGCTGTACAACAGAAAATTCAGCAGTTTTCCTATCATTTTCTAATTTTGATGCTTCCTCTTATGCTATTCTGTAAATAATTCCATCTAGACACAATCGCTCAGTTTAAAAATCAGCAGCAAAAAGTACCTTCCTCTTGCACAAAGGTAAAGAAATGGCAAAGGCATTCAGTGTCAGCCAGCCTCAAAACTTCAGGCTACAGACAAGTAATTAGGACACAGAACAAAAGGACAACAAAAAACATCAACCAAACAAACACGCTGAGGGAAGAATAGAATAAGCTACAACAGCTGACTGCCAGCACTGCTGCCTAGCAACAAACAGATTGATACATTGATAGGTATCTGCATTAACAGACTTCTGTTTATAAATATTGAAAAGTTTTTATTATATAGATAAATAGGATGGTGATTTTTAAAGTTAGGAAACAAGACAACTTAAACTCTGACTTCCAGAAATACTAAAAGTCAGAGTTTATACTTATTCCAGCATATTATGATGGTAGCTTCTTCCTTCCCATATTGCACTCCCAACTTCAAACCTTCTTCTGAAGGCTACATTGTTTTCAAAGACCAATGCTGGCATTTGAAAACAGCCTCTCAAAACATCTCCAAATGCAAATATTGAAGGTGTTGTAACTGCCGTGTTTACGCACAACAGTGAAAATAGTGTTCTCTTTCCACAGGGAGAGAAAGTTGATATTCTCCAGGATTCCTTCAGTCAGAAATAATGCCTAATCATCACAAATGCTAACCTGACAACCACATACAATTGAAATTAAGGAGTTTAGTTCACAGTTGTTTTGGGCCTACTGCTTTGAAGAGCGTGTTGTGCAGTTTTCACATTTGGAAGACTACTTCCATCACAGCTGAATAAAAAATCTAGTTATCATAAGAGGAAATTAAAAAAGGACACAAAGAACAGATCTGATATTATTCAAAATACACAGTCCTTAGGTAGAAATAAATGTTATGCCAAAATAGCACCGAAAAATAGAGGCTGAAACTATGGTAAAAAATCTCACTGGAATTTCAGTATGACTGAAAAGATTTGCATTCATTGAAAGAATGAGAAGGAGGTATCTTCTTTAAAATTTCTGGAAGAAACATGGTAGTCTGTCCTATAACCTCTTTGTAGCATCCCCCCCAGTCTAATACCAATTAACTTCTCCAAATTCAAAGATTTTCATAATACATCAGTGCTCCCAGAACATGGGTTTACATCATGTCCAGAGTGAAACTAAAATTGTAGTAAATTCCAACCACTTGTATGAGGAAACACAAATGAAGTTTTGGGCAGACTATAGGCCAGTGCCAGCATAAACTGCTTCTGAAGTTGTAGGAAGAAGGCATAGGCAGTCTCCAGGCCTATGCCACTCCTCACTGCCTGTCTGCTATAACATCATACTGTTGCAGTTACTGAAAAATGCACACTACCACAGGAAAAAACAAAGATACCTTTTTCCCTTTAAAGATTCACACCAAGTTTATTCTTGCTTTCTGTATCTAACTTGTTTTTTTAAAATTCATTAAAACCCAGCACTGATGTAGATATTAATTAAGAAAAAAGGCAAAAGAATTGTGTTAAGTGCAGTTTTTATAATCACATTCTGTTGTTTTGGGTTTTTTTTCTTTTACATTTACCACAGAAGAAGTATCTTTCCATTGATTTTACTCCAAGGGAAAACAGGAAATCACTTTTTTTGCACAGAGGGATAAAGTCATGGACCAGAAACTTATTCCCCCATAGGACGTTTCAGATGGAGTGTTGCAATTTTGCGTCATTAAGGCAAAACAAGGAGTACTTCCATCAAGTGTCACATAGGGCTCTCCCACTCTGGCCATTCTGACAGACCTATCTTTAAAAACCTTTGTAGTGATTTTTTTTTTCCTTCTTTTTTTCTGTAAATAGAAAACAGTAACTTTCTTCATTGCTTAACAGTCTGACAGAAAAGGCTCTTTCCAGTCTTCACTCAGAACTTCAGTCTTGTGATTAGATGAGCCATATGCAATTGCTTCTGAAGAGCTACAGAAAACAGAAATTGAGCTAAGTGTCAATCAGTTGTAATCTACTGATCTGATTAGAGGCCTTCACAAATGTTTGATGACGATTGCAAATAACAGCCAAGCAGATAGGAATGATGCAATATCCGACGGTTTTGGGGTCAGCTCTTGTACAGGAATAGAGGAACAAGAACATTTGTAAATATGGTATTAAAAATATTATAGTCCACAGCCAAAAAGGCAAGGATAGCAGTCGTACTTTTAATGAGTGAGTCCATGTGGTTCCTTCCTGTGGCTCCTTGGGGTGTTGCTGAATGTGCTCCAGTGCTAATTTGTTGTAAGTCTCATTGATTTCAAAGACGTAATAAAAAGCTGCAGCACTTGCCAACAAGTACAATCCCACACCGATCCATCCCATCCTCTGGCGGAAGTTCATCATTCTCCATGCTCTGCACCTGGAACAAAAGGCAATATATACATTAAGTACCGCTTGGAGAAAGGAGACACAGATGAAGTTTGGTTTTCATCATTTAACTTTCCATTACACATCAGTAAAGCCAGCACACATATCCATTTCTGAAGACCTGAGTTCTCTCTACATCAAAGAAATCACACTACTATGTCAGCAACAGGCTAATGGAAGCGACATACAATGCTCCATCAACAGCTCTGGCAAGTTTAGGGCCTGCTAGCTATCAAGTTATCCCAAGCCAGTCAAGTACTGAGGGGACAAAATGGAAGTCTTTAACTGCATAAGTTACTGCCCCCAGTGTATCTAGCTGCAAAGCAAGAATACAAGGCTTTCTAAAAATAGTGGAAGTTTGTCAAGTACTCTAATGGTGGCAAGACAAACACACTGCCAGCCAGCCAGCTAAAGGAGCATTGCTGCTTCTTTGCAGTGCAGCAACATCCAGTTTTATTCAGCTCTAGATGAGTGCCCATCTATGAGCCATATAAAAGGATGTTTTTAATTTGAACACAAGAAGACGCATTCTAAAGGTATTTGCACCCATGAAGATACCACAAGAATGTTACCTATGCCTAACTGCATTTTCACTTTGTGTGAACAGTTGCAGTAAGCCTTCAGGAGGAAAGGAGCTGAGTATCTGCCAGTAACCAAGTCAGGACAAATGGAACCAGACACCAGTCAGCTGACATGTATCAGAAGAAATACAAATTACTGAAGCACCCTGCTGGGCTTGGCTTTTGCTACTTTAAGCTCTCCAGCTGGTCATATGTGTTTAAGTGACCCAAAACAATCTTCAAACCAGTTGAACATTTGAGCTGAACAACCAAGTACTTCATACAAAGACATCAACACCACCTGCCTATTGGCTGTTTTGGGGGAAGGTGAAGTCACCACTTCACTACAGCTGTCTGGAGCTCTCCTAACAATGGGTTTGGGTGGTTTTGGGGTTTTTTTGGTTGTTTGGTTTTGTTTTATTTTACAAACTGCTGGGAGTCTTTACCTTTCATAAGTTTTTTTAATAAAGGTGGGGCAGGGGGGAGGGGAAGGGGATGACATCTATTTCTTCAGTGCTGTTTCAAGAAACCATTATTAAGCTTTAAAAATACTAGTATGAAAAACTTATTTAAGGAGACTTATGCATACAGAATTACAGATAACAGAAATATAGAAGAGCTCACCTTAATTGATTTAAGAACATAAATCACTACACTTTTCCAAATCCCCCTTCCTGAGAATAGACTTATCTGTCAGGTTAGCAACTTTTAAAGACTTCCTAGTTGTCCATATCTGAAGGATATTCTCAATCCTAACCTGATAGAATGTGATCAGTATAGCCCTGGAGAAGTTGTTCTGGCCCTCACAGTACTGCATTTATGGATGCTAAGAGAGTCAAACATATAGTGTCTTAAAGCACCTAAGAATGCCATTCCTTACATCTGTGACAGCTATTTGTTGTTTAGTTTATCCTTCTAGATAACTTAATTGTACATTACCTTTTAATACATAGGTATACTTGTGTAGGACGACTGAAGAATGTATGTAAGAAGCTATTAATCCACTAGAGCGTGTTTACACAATAGCTAAGTCACTGTCCATTTTTTCCAGTAGTTAGGAATCTTAGAGGTGACTAACAAGTAGTTGCCTTCAGAAAAAATACTCAAAAGTAATGCATATACAGAAAGCACAAACACTATTAAAACTGCAGTAGAAAGCAAACATTAGTTGTTTTTTCTCCTGCTGAGGCTTGGTTTTAGGTTACTACGAAAGCGGCAGAGATAACACTCAATTTTCTCGCTCAGTTTCGAGGCACTATTTTCACACGCAGCTGTCGGACACGGGACCGAAGCCCTTTACCCCCACTCCGCGGGCACTCCGGGGCTCTCTTCCCGCAACAGGCCGCTCAAATCGGCCGCTGGCGACGCCCGCAGCGCTCACCGCCTCCGCGAGCGCCGGACCTGCACTCCAGCCGCAACGGTTCCTTCGTCAACACCGGCAGCACCTTACCTTCTTCCAGCGGAGAAGAAGGGAGCGGCAGGGCGGCGGCAGGGCGGCGGCAGGGCAGCGGCAGGCGGCCCGCTCCCCTCAACCCGCACCACCTCGCTGGGAGGCAGAGAGGCCCGCCTGCCCCCGGCCCCGCTGCCGGCCCGTCTCCATCAGAACCCGGCCACCGCTCCAGAGCGGCGGCACTTCCGGCATACGCAAACCACTTCCGGTGCGCTTCCATCTGCATCCGAGCCGGGGCGGGAGGAGGCAGGGCAGGGTAGGTTGGCTGGCGGCCATCTTGGCTCAGACCTGCGCTCTTTTGTGGCCTGGATGGCCTCGCCCAAAATGGCGGTTGCCTTATGTGGGTGCTTGTTTCTGTTATTCACCTTTTGATACTTATGCACTGCTGGTTGTCTGCCTCGAGCCACCGTTATTTCGGTGCTAATGCTGTTTCATGTGGTAGCGGAGGAGAGGCTGCGTTCGGAGACTCCCGCCCTAGCCTCCACCGTGTCTCTGTCCCAGCCTCTACCTCCTGAAAGGGCCTCACGCTGCGCATCCCGTCGGTTGCGTTTAATTGCGCAGGCACTAGAGAGGAGGAATTCAGAGTTGTCGTTTGACAGTTGGCTGCATTAGGCAGGTTTATTAGCCAGGAGACTTGGGTTGTGAAAGTCTCCCACCACATGTACTTAAAAACTCCAAATGCTTATACACAAATAGATATTTCTATTAAATTATCAGGAAATAATGGAATTGTGAAAAAGCTGTCAGTGAAGCCATATACGACCATCTTAAGCTTACCAAAAAAATCCCAACCCTGATTTGGTTAGATGCATGCAGTTTACTGATGTACACCACAGTGATGTTAGGAAAGTTTGCTTGTGCAGAAGGTGTTTCAGTGTTCGTATAAATTCAGTATGTGTACTTTCTGTGCTAGTTAACTGAGTAACTGCATGGCATTACATGTAAAATTTAAATTCTATCCTGGAGTCACAATAAAACTATTTTCTCCTGCTGTTGGGAGCTGTTAGTACCTTCTTTCTGAATTGCTCACAAATTGGATCAACTATGAGTGAAATGGATTCCAGAGCCATTTGATTTGTCAAAAACCGTGACTGTTACTCTCCAATAGTGTTTGGGAATGATCGACTCATTTGCAGTCAGCACTGACTTCTGTGAAGTTACAGTGCTCATCCAGCTATAGTTAAGAAGGCTAAAAGAGAATGTTAAAAAGGAGTAAATGTATACTGCTAGGATTTTTCTGGCATTTTTCTTGAGGGTGTGTTAGGTGCTTGTGAGGCTGTATGTAAAAGGTGCTGCAAAAATAGATTTATGATGGCTTACCTTCCTATGTTTGGTGTTTTGGTGATAAATGTGTAGAAACTAGTGATTGTATTCAGGACAGCCTGAGTGCATGGTGCTGCAGACGCCCTTCGAGAAAACTACACTTTTGGAAGCCCACAGAGGTCAGAAGTAAGTTCCTCGAGACCCAGCAGTTTAGCAGCCTCACCGCCCTCGCCTTTTGGTTTCTGCTTTTGGTTTTGGTGGTTGTTTTTTCTCTGATACTCATTGAACACAGTCCCACAGTGAACTGTGAGAACGCTAGATGGTGCTCAACACCACATACACGCCTAGCGAAACCCCGACTCCCAGCGCCTTCAGGAGTTTTGCACTTCAAGGGTTTTATCCTCTTTCATGAAGTTTAAACAAACTGCTAGTATAGTTCGGATGAAAGATGAATATAAGTATAAGTATAATATAAGTATAAGTAACTGTGTATAGCTAATTATTGACTAAATGCCATTCTTTCCATTTGTACGGGTGATAAGGTTTCACTTGATCTACAAGTGAATACCAGCTCCTGTGTAGCTGACAAACCTACTCAAGTATGGCTTTGTAGCATTTTTTTATATCTGGGATAAAGGTAATGATAGGGAATGGAATACCTACCACGCAGAGGCTGTTTCCTTTCAAATACCAACCTAGAGTGAAAGGGAGAAGCTTCAATGAGAATCAATGTTTGGCTGTGTGAATGTAAGACTTGACAGTGGACTCGTGTTAAATGTAAAGCCCAGAAAGCCCAGAGTTGCAAATAAGATTACGATTTTTTTTTTTTTTAAGAGTGAAATGTGGGACTTATTTCTACTTAACAAGACTGTCCTCTGAATGGATTGAGTTGGAAAGGAAACTTGCTTGGTTTATGGATTTTCTTCTGTGTTAACTGAAGGCCTGAAATTATGGTTGTGAAGAGAAAGGTCTCAAAAATGTGTGGATTTGTTACAGCAAACATAAGCTGCTTTTGAAAGATAAGGCATAACACCAGAGTGTATCTTTGGGCTAGATGTCATTATGTATTTTGCCTGTACTGTCTTTTTCTCCTTTTAACTCCTGTTGAAGCATCTGTCTTACCAGGGGTAGCATATTCAGTGTAAGACACTTTTCTATATGTTGGCATTTTGTTATTTCTTCTTATTTTGGAGTATTATGTTTGCTTGTTTTGGCTACATTGACCATATGAAGCATTGGTGTTAAGTGAGCTCTGTGTAATCCATGGTGATATTTTCCTCCTTTGACTTTCTTGCTGCTTATTCTTTGAAATGTTGTGACCTTAAATTACTTGGATCTTTAATTCTCTGCTCCTAAAATTCTGCTCTAGCATTTGATTCTTAGTAGTAGTTAGGCTTCGGGCAATCTTTTTATCCAGATTTTCTGAATACCAGCCATACTTTGTTCTTGATTTTGGGAATATTTACCATTGTTCCAACAAACTTCTTGATATTTACAAATCGAATAGCTATCTGATGCTCCCAAATATCCACAGTAATTCCGCCAAAGGTAGAATTACACACGATTGCCCTTTGTCAGAATGCCTTTAAAGAACTGAATATTTGATGAAGAGGGGCGTTTTAGTTTGAACTTTTAGAGTTTGTTACTGTGATGCTCCTTGTTCACTAATTGCCACTGAATGTAAGCTTCATGTCTACATCATTTGCAGTCAGAATAGTTCTGGCAAGAAAGAGATAAAATCTTTGCTTTTACTTTCTGTTTTCAGAAAGCTTCTATCTTTATCAAGAAATGACAAAGCATACTAAAAGAGTACAAGCAGAGATGGTTGGTGACTGAATATTTATCTCAATGGCACATTTATTTAAACAGAGGACGAATACAATTTATGCAGAAGTTGTCAACATGTTTTTTCATTAAAACAATTTAACTGGAAAATCACTTCTGTTAAAAAGGAAAACAGATTCACTGCTTACAGGTCTGCAGGCCAAAAATGCTGGCTTTGGTCAGCTGTCCTAAAAGAGTTAAGCTTTCGGCCATCAGCAGAAAAAAAATGGTTAAAAAAAAATCCTCTCTGAAGGTCACTCACTTGAAGGCTGCACTGTTCTTCCTTCTTCCCTCCCTATACAGATTCCAAGAGAAACATCTGACCATCTGAGGGAGTAACAGCCCTGCACTCATCAGAGGAGGTTGCAATGACACATCTGCCTTTTTCCCCCCCCCATATGTATTTCCACTAATTGTCTTTCATTCTGTGGTGCTTTTATGAAACAAGTCAGTAATACCATAGAATAACTTTAAAGAGATTAGTTACTGTCTCTTCTGAGAGTCCCAGTTCTCAGACTGTGTCTGTCTTGCTTAGACTGTGAACTGTGTACAGCCGGGAATATCTATGTTTAGACTTTCCTGAAGCATAACTTTCCTTTACTAAACAAACACCAGAAGAACACAGTTGAGATTAGGCCTTTTCCCACATTCAAAGGACCAGAGTTCTTTTTGCGTAGATCAGGCTGGAGGTTTAGGCATGGTAAAGAGGATATTGTTTGAGTTTTGCTGACTCTAAACTTTCATTAAAAAGAAAGAAAAAAAAAGTGTTCCTGTATGAGTGTGTCTGTCTTTTAGGAACCTTTTCCCTGTGTCTTGTTAAAAAATACCACAGTTACCACTTCTAAAATGTACTGCAAGACACATACTTGTAAGACTTCCATTTATCGGATCTGGAAGCGAGCACAATGTCCACCTGGAGACCAGTGACAAGTGGTGTCACAGTATCACACAGTATCATCAGGATTGGAAGAGACCTCAAAGATCATCAAGTCCTACCTGTCACCACAGACCTCAAGACTAGACCATGGCACCAAGTGCCACGTCCAAATGCGCCTTGAACACCTCCAGGGACGGTGACTCCACCACCTCCCTGGGCAGCCCATTCCAGTAGCCAATGACTCTCTGAGTGAAGAACTTTCTCCTCACCTCCAGCCTAAACTTCCCCTGGCACAGCTTGAGACTGTGTCCTCTTGTTATGGTGCTGGTTGCCTGAGAGAAGAAGGTAACCTCCCCCTGGCTACAACCACCCTTCAGGTAGTTGTAGACAGCAATAAGGTCCCCCCTGAGCGTCCTCTTCTCCAGGCTAAACAATCCCAGCTCCCTCAGCCTCTCCTCATAGGGCTTGTGCTCGAGGCCTCTCCCCAGCCTCGTTGCCCTTCTCTGGACACGCTCAAGCACCTCAA
>VWZE01014804.1:54361-71310 GCA_013396675.1 Eubucco bourcierii | reverse complement strand
AAGGGAGGGGATTCTGCCACTTTGCTCTGCTCTCGTCAGATCCCACCTGGAGTACTGTGTGCAGTTCTGGAACCCTCAGCACAGGAAGGACATGGAAGTATTGGAGCGGGTCCAGAGGAGGGCCACGAGGATGATCAGAGAGCTGGAGCAGATCTCCTATAAGGACAGGCTGAGAGAGTTTGGGCTCTTCAGCCTGGAGAAGAGAAGGCTTTAAGGGGACCTGATAGTAGCCTTCCAGTATCTGAAGGGGGCCTACAAGAAGTCTGGGGAGGGATTATTTACAAGGTCTTGCAACAACAGGACAAGGGGCAATGGGTTTAAACTGGCAGAGGGAGATTTAGGCTAGATGTTAGGAGGAAGTTCTTTACAGTGAGGGTGGTGAGGCACTGGAACAGGTTGCCCAGGGAGGTTGTGGCTGTTCCCTCCCTGGAGGTCTTCAAGGCCAGTAACCTGTAGTAGTGGGAGGTGTCCCTGCCTATGGCAGGGGCTTGGAACTAGATGATCATTGAGGTCCCTTCCAACCTTACCATTCTATGATTCTATGATTTTATATAATGTGAGGGTTGATAGGTTCTTAGTCAAAGAAATGTTTACATATGTTGTAAAAAAACAGAAATCCCACTTCCCTTATGGAAGTATCCGTATCTTCCTTTTTCTACCAGTTAAATTAATTCTGTTCTTAAAAACCTTATTATTTCTCATTCTTTAAAATACTTCAACCACCTACTATTTAATTACTTCCTTAGCATTTTAATTGTTTTATTCTTTATCTCAACCTTAATCTAACATTCTTTTATTTTCAGAACTGTTCTACATGCCACAGTTTAGGTTTTGCAAGTATATAATGGAAAGTATGGTGTTAGGCGCTTCAGAGGGGCTGGTGTCTCAACATGTCATGTGGTCAGTCCCATTGATTGATGGTATTTATTTAGTCTAACCAAAGTGTATTGCTTATGCTCTTAAAGTAATAAACTCCAAATTTCAGTTGCCTGTTGAGCTTAACAGCCTGATACAACAGGTATCAGTTTTCCTGCTTTTTGGTCTCTTCAGTATTCCTGAAGAAAATCTAAGCCCAGATGAGTAACAGACCTGTCCGAGGTGATGGAAAGTCTATCAGAGATAAGATGAATGACAGAAGCACCTGATGGTTAATCCTACTATCAGACTTGGAGTGCACCTCATTCAAGAGGGCACTGAGAGATATCAGCTTAACTGAAAGGCCAGCATCCACAGATGTAGAAAAGTCTGTGACATCTGAAAGGTCTCCTTTTCCTGGCTATGTGGAGAAAAATAGAGTGTTAAATCAGTCCTTTAGGGCTGTTGTCATTGATAGCAAGTGGGAATTACAACAAAGAAGAATTCAGCTTTGAATTCTCTCAAACATGAGTAGATCCTTTGCCAAGACCCACATGGTTATTACATCTTACTCTTCTCCACTCCAGTTCGGGCCTCATCACCTTCAAAAGAGGTCTTACAAATTGTAGTCAATCCCTCTAGCAGCTTCTTGCTTTATAGCAGTGCAACAAAAATTTCACCTGAAACCACTATCAATTTTACCTTCAGAGTATCTGGGCTAATTTCTACTTTTATGGGTTATGAAAACACTAGGAGAACTCTTTAGTCCAAATAGCTGTAAAATTAATCCAGCATATGTGTTTGTGAGATTAAAATAATGTTGGAGGTATGATAATAAAGATGGAGGTTTATGAGGAAGATTTACTTTGTGTTAGAAATGTTGCTGCGCCGTGCACACTGCATGTGTGATGGCTGGGAAGAGAGCCAGGAGAGACTGTCAAGTTATTTTTACTTCTTTTTGACAAACAAGATGCCTGCCTGTACTAAAATTTCCTGTTCATCAGGGATTCGGTGATGCAGAGCAGGATTGTGGGGCCGGAAGCTACGTTAGTTAGTTAACAACAATAATTTAAATAAACCCCATGACATAAAAGGCATATGCATTTATGAATTTCTGTTATTAGAATTATTATGCTGTTGGGAAGAATTGCACCCAACTGAATTTCTTCTCAAGAGTACAACTTTCAAAAATGCAAATCTGGTTTTGATCTCACAATACCAAAAAGACAGTACAAGGCAGGCTTTAGATAGAACACTGAATGTGAACACAAAGGAGAGCTTTGTCTGCCTCAGCACCAGGTCTAGTACCCTTTGCCACAAGGCTGCTTCTTTGCCTCACAGCGCAAACCCTTTGAGAGCTCCTTGGTCTGTCCTGAAGCCTCTTCTCTCTAAATGGTGGCATGAGTTCTTTCCTTTGTCTCCCTCCCTGTTTTCTCCTTTCAAGCCTTCATGTTGAACAAGAATCCCACTTCATAGACCTAATGCAATTGGTGCATAAATAAGCACTTCACAATGTTGAGGGTTAAAGAAGTGCATTCTCCTAGCCTGTCCCCCATCTGATTATTTTATCTTGTTTTTCCAAATGAAAAATAAAAAAGGGCAGTGTGTGTGGACTCAGATCTGTTGCATAATTGTGAAAAAAAGTTACATGGAAGGTTAGACCTATCTCAGACATTGAAGTCCTGTATTTGTTGGAGCAGTTTGCAGTCAGGAAGTGGAAACTGTCCTGACAAAGGGAAAAGGTACAATGAGAGCTTACCCCTTATTGAACAGTAGGAATCTTCATAGACATGGGTTATTTCAAACTTTCTATCCATATGAAAAGCTTTCTTCAGAGGTCCTGTAAGAAAATGGAGGCATAAAACAAGCAGGCTTCATCAGTTCAGCCAGTAACTTTTTTTTTTTTTTTCTCCCAGGAAGTTCTGAGAGAAAGAAAATTGCAAAGGCAGCACAGGAATTAGTATGTTCAGTTCTAAAAGCTTCTCTTGTGTATAAGGTATATTAACAGGAGCCACATAAGTGGCCTCTTCAGGGGTGCACAGAGCCACTAGAAAAAAATTTAATCATCTTGTCCAGGGAAGCCTCCAATGAGCAGTCAGAAAAATGATTGGGAAGCACTACCTGGTCAGGCAGCTCCATAGTGACCCTATGGCATTATAACATGTCCCACATTCCAAGGTTTCCTCTGCCTAGGTTTTACCTACTGACAGGCACTGAGTGTGTGAGATAATAAATTTAATAACACAGGAGGACAACAAACAAGTATTAATGGAATTATGTAACTGTAAATGTCTTACAGTAGCTAGACAGTTTAAAACATTGGAAAATTTGTGATCTTAAATGAGCTATATGTCTCACTTAAATGAGCTGGATGTCTCATCTAGTAAAACCTCAGAACCATAATCAAATCGTGGGCTTAGTTGATTATTCCAGCTTTTCCTTCTTGCACTGCAGCTGATTATCTCCTGTTTTCTGGAACTTGCTTGTCTCCTTAATTTCCAATTCATCCTTAGACCTTCCTTCAGATGGGATGCATGTTGTAGGAGGTGGAAATGGGAGGGCAGAATGTTGGCACTGTGGAGGAGATGTATGTGCGTAGTTTAGTCTTTCTATACGAGATTGATATTTAGCAAGAAGAAAAATGCCTCTTTTGGTCATTGAGTATTGAGATTAGATAATATTTTGAAATGCACTGAGTGGGAAAGAGCCAAGGACAGAGATGGAGCAAGAGAGGTAATACTCCCGCCTCCAGTACAGTAGTAAGTAGGAGTCAAGTTAATGCATCGATTGCTAAGTATGAAAGGTTTGCAAGCATAAAAGTAATAGCACCTAACTCATAGGAGGGCTTTCCTAGCACCTTTAGTTAACTTCCAGATAGCTGTTGCATGTCTTAAAGAACTCTTGGCTGTCCAGAGGAAGCTTCCTGTGGTTAGGATTAGGGTTGTTTAAAAAAACCATTTCCAAGCCTTGCTGAAAATGCATGTGTTCTGTGGGTGTGTCACAGGCAGAGATGGGGTCTTTCTACAATGTGCTCATATGCTGAAGATAAATCAGATGGATCGATTTGGGTTTCTTTCTAAAATGTTACTATTAGTTGACTTTGGAATAGTATTGGTATGGGATTTGGAAATGCTTTTCTGCTTCTATTCTTTTTGCACTTTTAAGTATATATATTGTGGTAGCTCTGAAAAGATAAAAATTGCTGCCCTTCCCAGAGAGCAAAAAACAACAAAAGATGGTCTCCTGATGTGACCATCCAGAAACAGAAAGCACAGTGTTTTTCTGAAGCTTGTGGCATATGAACTTTTAGTGAACTCTAAGGAAGCATTTAAACAAAACAGGAAAAGGGTCCTCAATCTTCAGAGGCATAAGCATGAGAAGAAAGTGCAAGTAATGGTGTGACACTGCAGGCCACACTGGACTTTTTATCTTTCCTGTTTTCTCAGTTTTAGCAGTTTAAAAGGTTCAACTGTAGCCACAAACAACTCGTGGAAGTGGAGGACCACTGGAATGAGGACAAGTGCTTTAGGTCATCTGGAACAATGTGTTCTTAACACACGAGGCAAAGATAGATGTAAGTCAGCAAAATACATGATAACAGTGCTAGGATTCATATATGTCCATGTCACTTTTTATGTAAGACTTACATGTTCATGTCAGTCTCATTTACAATCATAATTTTAAAACTAGTTAAGATTGTTTTAAAAAATAATATATTCTAGCAACACAAAGTATATTTGATTTATTCTTTTGTGGAAAGATGACTAATGTTGCTGGAAGCATGTTCCCAGAATTGTCATATGTACTTAAAACTACCTGATTAAAAAAATCCACCACCTGAGTAACTCTGTTAGCATGAAACTGCAGGTAGAGCAAACCTCAGTCCAGCTTAATCCTTAAGTCTCAATTAAAACCTAATACACACTGTCAGGTCAACCAAATTCTTCAGAGAACATAGTTGCATATGTAATTTGAATAATTTTAATTATGCTGAAGCATCAGGTAAGTAAATATCTCCATGTGTCTGAAGAGTTTGCATAAGCATCATTTCCATATATCTTATTCCCATAATTGAAGGCCAAGAGAGCTACAGCAATGTATATCAGTGCAGTCTGTATCCATGCTTGGAATCTGACTAACAAATGTAAATCAGCTTAAATTCATAAATACATTCCCACAGGACTTCTCGATCTTTTGCATCTTGGCCACGTGGTTTTTGTGCTTTTAAAATTCTTTGTTCACTGATGATATACTTTCTTTGGCTTATGAGCTCATGCACTCTGCAGCCAAATTGCTACAAACCAAGCAAACCTGTCATTTCTTACTTTTTTGCAGCATGTACGTTCATCAGAGCTCAAGATAGTCAAACTTTATTAACCACTTTTGGAAGGTTTGTGAGTCCTTCTGCTTGAATGCCTTCCGCTCTCTACAGGATCACAGAAATACAAGTCTCAGCCAGTCCTCAGTAATCCTTCTTTTCTCTATAAAATCAAAATGATGCATCATAAGATGCATAGGTAACAACCTATGAGTAAGGGAACAGTCACATGGGTGAACACCATGCTTTCACCATCCTCTGCTACTGCTGCCAAATGGGATCACCACCAACAGAGGCAGCTTGGTGCTTTCTCTGTCTAACCTCCTCTTTCTAGCCTCTTCACTGCCTTCTGTCTTGTGCCACTATGGATGGTGACTCGGCCTGAGAAACTGGTTTGGATTAAGACTAAAATACTGTTGTCAACTTTCTAAGTTTCAGTCCATCTCAGTTTCTAGCTCCCCAATTCTGTTCACACACAACCATGTGAGCATGTCGTCTGTTGTAAAGAAGGTTAGACAGAAGGTGAGAACAAGCAGCAGTTTTTGGAGGGATTGCTTCTCTGAACAGAAATGTCTGATTTCCAGCTAGTGAGGCAAATCCTCTTATGCAGCCTGTATGGGCAAAGGGTCACTCAAAGAAACGAAGTTGAGCCGCATCAGCCACTAGAAGGGCCTCCGTCCCAGGAGCCACTGCAGAAACCCCACAGCAGCTGCTTGAAGCATAGAGCTAGCCTTGCCTAGAGCTAGCCTTTGTGATTTTGAAGACAAAAACTAGAAGTGAAGTTTCCTCCCCAGTACTAAATTTGACTGCTTTATCATTTCAGAGCTGCTAGTCCAGAGCACTTTTGGAAGTTTCCAGACAATAGCTGAGATGATGTGTTTTATCAGAAGTTAGACAAAAGAAACCCCATGCATAGTAGAGAAGCTGAGCTTCACTCGCATATCTTCTGGTGAACCACTATGAGAAGAAGTAATACCTGACCTTGTTATGAGTCTTGCAGTAATCAATCAGTTGTAGATATAGCAGAGACCCGAGGAAATGCTAACCCAACATGCTTCTTTCTCATGCATTTCTATTTGCCTCATTGATGATGACCAGTCCCAGGTGCTGTGCAGCACTAGGACTCCTCTTTGAATCTTTCAAAGCCAAGAAGCTGCAGTACAGCAGCTGCAAGGGCTTTTTTTTTTGTGCTCCCTCCCTAGAGCCTCATTCCAGCAGTGCCACATTAGCACATGATCTGACTTGGCAGTTTGGTGACTGGAGGAAGGGGAGACCTATTCTGATATGGAAGGCTCATCTGCAGCAGAGTAACATCTGTCCTGCAATAATAAACAAAAAACAAAACAACCAACACCCAAACAATAGCTTAGATTCCAGACAGTGAAAATAACTTCACCTTCTTTCCATCCATTAAAAAAAATCTTGATTATGACTTTTGCCAGGTGCTGAGCAAATTGCTTGTAGTCCTTAATTGAGAAACTGTACTATGCTAACCAATGAAGTGAATGGAGATGTCTCATTTTATTCTAAAAAACTCCCATGGAATTTACCTAACTTGTGCAGCATTGCATGTGTCCAGCCTCCTTGGAGCCCCTGCATTTTTTGAAAGGGTTAGAAGACAAGGTGTGAGAGATTCTAGCTAAACAAGGGAAACCTGCTTTGACCTGCAGCTGAAGCCAAGATGAAGAGGAAGACAGTTCTGATTGCTGGAGGGCTAAAGATCTTAATCAACCCTCACCTCTTTAATTATCATGAAGCATCTCATGAGGTGCTGCTTCCAGCATTGGGCCACAGAAAGCCACAGGAATAGTCAGCTTGCTCCTGATCAGAAACTGAGTAAACATTACCCTGGGGCTTTTTGTGGTCACAGGTTTGGCATTGCCTGAACTGGCTCTGCAATATAAACATAATGTTGTAATTTATTTAGCAACATTGTGCACCAAAATGCAGTGCGGTGGTGCACCAGGTAAGTTGTTCAAGGGTGAAGATTTAAAGAAGGATGCAATTAAAAAAAAAAAAAGGGATTTACTATCTTCTTCCTTCCTAAGACTGAATCCGAATCTCTGATACATGTCATTCAAATTTGTCTGTACAGGAGCAAGGCAAATTTCTCCTTTGTAGCTCCTGTGCTACAATGCCAAGAATGTTCAACATCTCTGAAAACCTGCTCTCCCATATCTGGAAAGAAGTTAGTAGATCTTTCGGTCTCTGCAGACTGTTTTAGATTATCCTGAAATGGTGACATTTCTTAAAGAAGATCTATTTAGAAATAATGCAGGAAGATGGTTTCAATGTCATCTTTCAATACATTAATATTAGACTCTAATGTAAATACAGATTTTGGTGCATATTTTAATAAAGCCCAAAATAAGTGCAATGAAATGACAGTGGGAAAAAAACTCCACTGATATTAGCAAAATGAAACACTTAAAATAGGAAACCCAAACCAGTCTGTTCCAGGACTCTTGATTTTGATAATATTTGATAAAGTCTTGTATTTGGGCCATTTTAGGTTGTAAGTTTTCCTGGAATTACCATGCTTTCCTGAAGTACTTAAATATCAGTGAAACATTCTGCATCAGAAATTGTGCTATCAAAATACATTTAGTAATTCTAATTACATCAACTATGCAAAATTTGCAGGTATGATAAAGACAAAAAGTGCTTTGAAAAATAAAGGTTATAGCATATCACTGGCAAATAATTTAAGATGGAGAAAAATAGTTATTCCTTAAAGAATGGAGAAAAAGTATTATTTTATATATATATATATTTTTTTTTTTTTTTAAAGCATTGATACAAACTGCCAGCAATTCCACTCCCTGCCTACTTTTCTTGAATACTCATGTTTTAGGATGACTTCACTATTTATATGAATAATGACAGGAACGTAAAATGGTCTCCATTTACTGTCTAGGTCAATGACCCCTTTCATATTTCTTAAGACTTTCTGCTTTCTTTCCTTTGAATGCATGCTTCTACTACTCTCCCAATACTCTGCTGAAGTTACTAAACCACATTTGTCATGGCACTGTGAGTCAGCAGATTTCGCAGAACAGATTTCAGCTGTACCAGGGCTCCAAGCCTGGTTCACAACATATTGTCATATATCTATCATCTGCATCTCAGTTTGGGATTGCAGGTACTGCCCACCACTCTGTGGAAGAGGTAATTATTCCATTTTAAAAGAAGCAGAGAAAAATGTACAGGCCGGAACATACTGACAAAGAATAGAAACAAAGATGAGAACATTACACTTGTGCTGTGAGATACCAGAACAACTTTAGACTGAAATATTGTTCCTCTGAAATGAAGCACAGAACAGCTACCTTGGTATTTAGGAATGCACAACGCAAAAATCAGAATGATGACTCATGCTGGCATTGCCTGCCTTCTGCCTCCTGGGAGGGGAAAAAACCCAACCAAACAAAAAACCAGGTTAAAAAATAGCTAAAAAATAACTATTACTGAAATGTGAAACTTGTTAAATCCTCACAGATACTTGCCAAATGCTGGAAGAAGGTTGATCGTTTTACACCAAAAACTATTTACTGGAACCATTTTTTTCTGTGGAAGACACACTTTTTTACTGAATAACTGATTTTAGTAGCTCTAATAGGAAATATAAATAGTTGTATAACTGTTCTTCCTTTGGGAATCAAAATTTCGTGGCCCACCGGCAGGTCTTACTCCCAGAACGTACTGGATGCCTCGGGCCGCAAAGCCCCAACAAGCACGGTGGGGGTTTTGCTCCGGCAGCCTTGCGAACCGGGCCGGCGGTAGCTCGGGCACTTGGGCTCGGGCCGAAGGCAAGCGCGGCGCAGGGAGTCCTTGCAGGAGGGATTTCCCCAGGAGAGGCATGGTTCCTGCCCTCCACTGCGGCGCCGAGTGCCGAGCCCTGGAACTGCCACCCGCTGTCGCCTAGAAGCCGGGCACAGCATTTCCCCGAATATTAATGCTGACAGCTCATCTCGCTTTTTTATCCCTTTTCTAGGCAATGCAGAGGGGCGGCACGGCTCACCTCAGCTGGCAGACCCTCGGCCCTCCGCCCAGTAGCGGCTTCAGGAGGGCCAGAAGGATAACCCCACGCGGTGCCGGCTGCAGCGGACAGATGCACAACAGAAAGCAACCAAAGCTGCCCGACGGCTGTGCCCTCCGTGGGGCAGGAGTCACACTGGCACCGCCCTCCACTAGTTGGGCCAGCCCCAACCCGGGGCACGGTCGCTTTAACGCGGCGGCGCGGCTCCGCTCGCCCCCTGCTGGCGCGGGGTGGCAGAAGGGCGCCGTGCCCGCGGGGCGGGCAAGGCCCCTCGGTAGGAGCGGGGCCACGGCGCGGCGGGTGTGTCTTGTCGCTGCTCGCCCACCCACTCGCCCGCCCCTGTGCTGTGGGCTGGGAGCAGAGAGAGGAGGGAACGAGCTGGAGGAGGAGGAAGTGGAGGCGGCTGCGAATAGCGGGTAAATGGGGAGCTGAGTGGCTGCAGCAGCAGCACAGCGGCCGCGCAGCAGCAGCAGCAGCAGCAGCAGCAGCAGCGGCGGCGGCGGCGGGCGGGCACGGAGGAGAGCTCGGCAGCGGGGTCCGTGTGGGTGGCGGCGGCTCGGGAGAGGGGCGGCGGTGCGTTGCAGCGGGTGCCTCTCGGCGAGCAGCAGGGGCGGCATGCCTGCTCGGCTGGCCGCGCCACGGCTGGCAGCAGATTGGCGGGGATAGAAGCTACCCCGCCGGTAGAGGCACCTTTGCTGCTTTTCTCGATAGGCTGCCTGCCCGGTGTGGGAAAGGCCTTTCGGGGGCTGTACCCGGCTCGCCGGTGGCGGCAGATGCTGCGCCTGGCTCGGTACAGCCGAGCAGCGCGAGCGGGTGGGGGGGTTAGCGCCGAAGTCCTCCGTGGGCAGCCGACTGATCTTCCTTTCTCTTCTCTTGTTAAAGCCTTTGCTTCGCAGGCGCCGAGTGTGATCGGTAGCCGGGCTACTCCGTGGGCTTTTACCTCTTCTGGCGGGGCGGCCGCCACCTCTCCGGGCCGGCACCATGCAGACCTTCCTGAAGGGGAAGCGGGTGGGCTACTGGCTGAGTGAGAAGAAGATCAGGAAGCTGAATTTCCAGGCCTTCGCCGAGCTGTGCCGGTAAGGAGGCGGCCCCCGCCGTGCCGCGGGGAGCGCCGGGGCGGCGGCTGAGGGGCGCGGCGGCCCTGGGATGGGGCCGGGGCTGGGCCACTCCGGACTCGGCCGTGGCTTGCGGCCCCGGGCGTTTTGTCCTCGGTGTGTGATTCCCATCAGCTGGCTCTGTTCGCCAGGACCGGGGCAGGCAAGGGCTGGTCAGTGTCCTCCAGGCGGCTTGCTCTGTGCCCGCAGGGCCGCGGCTGAGGTCTTCTCCCATCTGCTCACCTGGGCGACTCACTCCCAGGAAGCTCGGTCCGCGGCGATGCGCAGCGTGTGCATGTGTGAGGGCCCGGCACTGGCCTGGTTTGCTGCCTGGGTGCATTCTGTCACCGCTTCTCAAGAAGTCTCTAGTATTCCCTGTGAAATAGTAAGGTTCACGCAGCTCCCAAATGAGACTAAGATTCAGAGCTGAAACTGAGTTGTTATTATTAGCAAGAGTCAAATGACCGAAAATAACTTTTATTGATTTGGTGCAAACCCACATAAAATTAGGGTATACGAACCCCTGAGTGAGCTTGTATTCACTTGAGAGATGAATGAGATGTCTGAAAGTGGTATAACTGCATCTATTTTCTCTAGTCCCAGAGCCAAAGGTTAGTTTGATAAGCTGTAATTAGACTTTATCCAAATAGCTTAGAGGATAATATATCCACTTTATTACACAATTTTATTATTTAATTGGAAGTGTAAATTCCAGGTGGGTCCAAGGTCTTGTGACAAACATACATTACTGCCTCTGATACTGAATAGCAGCATTTGCATATTACAGTCTAATAAGTTTGTAATAACTGTATAAAATAAATTTTGAACTGAAAATATTTCTAAATAACTAGTGTTCCTGCTTTCTCTGAAGTTTGTTTAAACTTTGCAGAATATATGTTACTATACTTCAAATACATTTTCTTAAACCATGTCATTCTAGAAACCCCAGTCCCTATGAAATTTCTGTTGGCAGCACTAACTCCTTTTTGTGAAGATGGAGGCGGAAGAAACAAAACTATTTCGAGAAAATGACAGAAGCTTTTACATCAGCTTGTATTCTTGGCATTCTGTCTTCTCTCTGTCAAACTTCAACAAAAGTTATCAGAGTTTTTTAAAGTATATAAAAGGCCACACGTTCTGGTTTAATGCGTTTTTAAATTTCCTGTGATTCTCCAAATAAAATACTTCTGGGTGAATAATGCTAGGCTTTGACCTTGCCTAAAAGATTTTCAGTTAGTTTTTTGTGATACTCAGAAATACACTTTGACATCTAATAACCGTATGAAAAATGTCGGGTTTTAGGAGCTTGAGGTTTGGTATACGCTTTTTGATGCCCAGAAGCAAAGGCTGATCTCAGAAAATGCATAAAAAGCTTTTTGTAATGATTTGTCTTTCATTCTTTGCATTCTGTTTTGTAGTTTCTTATGATTAGAAATCTACAGAACTGACTTTCTGTTCCTCGCTGTCCTTGTCTCTCTTTTTGACTAGATTCTTCATTTATCTCTGCTTCAGAAATTCCTTGCACTTGTGTTGCATAACATACTATATGCAGTTTCTTTATATACTGCAGAAATTTATTAATAGTTTTAGGTCCTCGCAGTGCTGTGAAAACTGACCCCAAGGTCTGTGTCTTGATACACTTTACAAATTTCTTGATGAAAATTAGACTCTCTTTCTACACATGCTGCACTCACTTTGAATAGCATTTACAGATATTGGATAGATATGTCTGTTCAGTCATGCTTTAATATTTTAAAAGGTTTAAATATTAGCCTTTCTGTAAAAGAGGAGTTGAGTATTTGGTTTGAAGATCAGCAGTCACTGGAGCAAGTTGCACTGATACCTTGGATGCTCTATTTTGCTTCCTAGTAACTTCTGTTGACACCAGTGGGAAACTGCGTTCATATAACCAAAGATTTAAAGAAATTATGCATAAGTTCTTTATTAAGTTTGTTATTATATCTTTATTATTAAGTTGTGTGTGTGTAAGCTGTTGTTGCTGTAGAAAAAGTGGTGGCAGGCTCAATGTACATCTTATCAGAAATATTGTGTATGATAGGTATAATGCTAATGGTTTCATTCCTGTACAGTGATTCATGCATTAATGTGGACTACGTGTGTATCTCTCTTGTCTATGTACTTTATGGTGACTGTTACTTGAAATTTATGTGCTTGTTGCCTAGGGACGTACTTTTGAGATGACTACAGTTTTGTTTGTAGGGGTTTGCGGTGAAGCAGTTCTATAATCCAGGAAAGTAAGAGAAGTCTGCTAATGAACTCTTGAGGCATGCTGAATATCGGGGAGTATTGTTAGGATGAGAAGATTCTTCAATTCTTTGTAGTCTGTCAGGGCAACCATGTCTAGCGCAAAGCATTAGTATCTAAAGGCTATCGTGGACAGACATTTCAGAATCTTTTTGAACCATCCTCTGAGAGATAGTCTGAGTGCTGAACCACTTTCATACAGGTGATTCTAGTTTTTTTTCTGTACCAGCTAAAATGCTGTTGTATTGTACTAGTTGAAATGAGATGTGACTGAGTGGACCAGGAGTTGAGGTGCTGCTTTGGGGGGATAGACCGGTCTGCCTTCAGGTTTTTGCTCCACAGAGGCTGAGCAGGAACTTTAAATACTTTCCTCATGTTTGTAACGATCTTTAAAGTGAAACTTAGGCTGCTGGTATTCAATAAGCTTCCCTCTTTGGTATCCAGATTCTTCAAGTTTGCTGCCATAGAACTTGCAATCATCTGCCTTCTTTTCTTAACATTTTTACTTCATTATATAAAGTTCTGATTGCAAATGTGATAGGCAAAAGTGTCGTGAGGCTTTTGCCTAAGCTTTGTAGGCCTAAGATTTGTATCAAAGGCCTTTGAACTCATCTGTACCTTTGGTTCCAATTGTGGCACACGAGGTAAGTCCTACCTCAACATAAGCATCTTTATAAAGCATAACAGCCTTGGCCGTGTCTTCCAGGTGTAGGCCAAGGAGATGAAAGCAGTGCCTGTGATGATGCCTACCTCCCAGTCCAGACCAGGTTCCCAAATTGTTGTTACAACCTACTGCAACTCCTAATGCTTCTATGGCTGTCTCGGGCTTCTGACCAGTGTTATGAGCAAAATGACTGTGTGATTTTATAGGCCTGTTGCAGAGGATCAGTGGTCCTTTGATAGCCTTGAGACCTGTTGACCCGAAGAATAGAGCACTTGTCCTGGCTAGTGCGAAGCCTTGTTTTAAGCCTACAGCTAGTGTCTCCCAAAGGAGGCAACCTGAAGATGGGTCAGGCTCATTTCCATCCTCTTGACTGAACTTGCTACTGTGTGTAGAGAAGAATGGGAGCTCCCTTCCCCATTGCCAGGATACCCATCTTCCATAACATGACTGTTGCACTGTGGCAAGGAGCATTCCTTTGGGGTGAGGTGTACCCTCAGTTCTGGTCTCTGCTTCCCACAGTAGTTTTCAGTTCTGCCCATCAACTCCTTTGCTGTTGGTGAAGCAAGACTTTCATGTTCCTTTCTGTCATTGGTATAGTTTCAGTGGGGACAAGAGAGTCCGTCTTGGCCTTGCTGATATACTGGCATTCCTATTTGAGATATTGTGTGGAGTTGAGCTCTTCTGTATAGAGCAGGACATTTGGTATAGGCTTCTTAGTGAATTTATTAGTCAGGAGTCAATTTAAGAAACTACTGATGCCAGGTTGTCCTATGCTGTTGAGTAAAGCTGCCATGACATCATGATTTATGTTGAAATTGCTATTATCTGCATGCTAGCATATATGTTGCAGCTGCGTTTCCCAGAACGGGACCCCTTATGGGACTGCAGTGTGCAATTGTCTGGTTTGGTGCATCTGAAACAGACTTCCCTATGAGTCTTTGTGTTCAGCTCGACCAAGGGGATGGCACAGCCTCATAGCTTTAGGTTGCTGGCTGTTGGCAAAACATAAAGTATCTATAGCCTGTTAAAGAGTAAGACAGGGACTTGTAACTGAGAATTTAGGAGCCCGTAATGTAAGCATATAGTTCTGACACTGTCATGTGTTCCTGCTGCTGGAAAGAACAGTTCCTTCTTCCTCTAGCTGCTAAGGGTAGAGGCTAGGTTTAGTGGTTACGCAGCTGGCAAAAAGTCAGTCCAGTCAGTTACCTGCTCATCACATTGACCTTGGAATGGTTGTTGCTGTGCAGGTGCATGAACACTAATACAAGGTTAGGGAAATGGAGATCCCCTGTTCCATTACAGAGAGGACAGAGTGGTGTTCTGAATTGCAGATAGTGGCAGAGACTCTTGGATATCCATATTACCTCTTTGTAAAATACGCATAGATGTACTGCCAGGTCTCTCTGGACATTGTGAATAAAAGAACTCCTGTTCATATTGTACGAGGAGTGGTGGTAGTACATACAAATATGTGTATCTGTTCATAAAATGAGCTCTGTGTTTGGCACCAGTTCAGACTAGTGGGGTGCAGCCACTTAAAAATGGCTGTTTGCTCTGTAAAGGCCTTGATTTCCTTGGTGGTTCTTCTGCATGTCATCTGTTAACATAGTCTCTTCTGCGAGTCACAGAGATGTGAGGCAATAAGGTTGTGGCAATGTGAATAAGTTACAGTGATAGGAGGTGAAGTGAAATAGGCTTTATCCAAGAGGAGGTAATTTAAACTTGCCCCATGTTGAATGATAAGCTTCTTCTCAGTTATTTTGGGCAATGGCATTCACATGTGAAACACTCAAGTTTGCATGACAATGTGGTAGCTTCTTTGTGTAGCTATATACATGATGACTCAGAATTTCCTCTTTCCAATGTGTAGAAAATTAATAGTAAATAAGTCAGGGAGCTGCCTGAAGACGTGATCTGTGTCATGATAAATCCTGCAGTTTGACAAGACAGAGGAGAGGAACTGTCCTCGTCTGGGTTGGAGCAGAGCAAGTTTGGTGGTTTTGCATTTTGGCTTTGTCTGTTCTGGGTGGCTACACTTTCTGAGGTTGGTGCAGTCTTTTGTGGGCACTGTCTGCTTCTGCTGGTGGTGGCATTTGGCATTTCTGGTTGGTACCAAGGATTGGTGTGTGGGCTGGGGTCACTGTTGTGTCTTGTGTGCTCTACTGGGGGTGGAGCCTGCACCTGCAGGGAGAAGTGAACAATTTGGATGGTCCTGGGCTAACCAGCAGGATGTTCTGTTCTGAATACGTCATATTCAGTGTGGGGCTGGGGGATCACGGGAGTCAGGCTTTCTTCTTCAGTGACCCGCATCCAGGGAGGGCTCTGTCCATTCTGCCTTTGATCTTGACCCATCAGTCCCTGAATCTGATTCCCGTCTGCTACTGAGTCTAGCCTAGAACTTCCGCTGCAGCATCAATGGTGCTGTCACAGTGATGTATTTGCCACTGGGGAGTTACGTTCAATATTGGGTTGCATATATTTTATTTCATTGTTACTATTTTCATTAAAGAACTTCTAGTTTTCCACTCTATAAGTCTTTCTCCCTTTATTCCTTTTCCCTTTTCCTTTGGGAAGGGAGAGGAGTTCCTAAGGGAGCATCTATCACTTACTTAGTAACTGTCCCAACCCTAATCCTTGACAAGAACTCTGCTTGTACATCCTAATGTCCAGATTATTTATGCTCAGGTTTTATTGTACTGTGTTTTTAATGATAGCAGGTTGAACATCTGTGAGGAAAAAGTGATCAGGAAGTGACAGCAATTCCAAGAAAATTCTACCCACAAAGGAAAACAGAAGTGAGGTAATTCAGAAGGCCTTCTAGTACAGTCCAATTACTGCAGTTTTCAGTAAGCAAACCAGATTGTTCTCTTTCCTCGTTGGGAGACCATCCATAGCAAAATGATAGCGTTCTTTGACACACAAGAAACTGTAGCTTCTTGGTCTGGATTCCCAGATGCTGCCCACTGCTGAAGACTGTTCCGAAACTTGATACAGTGTTCTTTAATTGCTACCTACATGGTTCAGATGATTTTGGTTTTGTGCAAAGGCATCTACTTTTCTTTGGGTAGAGGTAGCTCCTGTTGGAGCACATGTCACCTGTCCTGAAGACCACTTGGGTATCACGGAATCACAGAAGGTTAGAGGCTGGAAGTGGCCTTAAAAGATCATCTAGTCCAATCCTCCTGCCAGAGCAGGATCACCTATATCAGATCACAGGATCACACAGGAATGCATTCAGATGGGTCTTGAATATCTCCAGAGAGATAGGTCACTCTTGTGGGTTTTGTTTTTCGCTTGTTTGATTTGTTTTATTTGTTTATTTGTTTGTGTTGTGTTTTTCTTTTGTTGGGTTTGGTTGTTTTGGTTTGTGGTGTGTGTGGTTTGTCTTTTTTATTTTATTTTTTTTTTAATTGAGTTATGATGAAGTCTTTTTGATGCTGATACAGGATCAATCTGCTCACGTAGCAACCAATGATTTTTTTTCCTGCCAGACTATTAGTATGCCTAATTTAATGCCTAATTTAAATTTCCATGTGACTCAAACTTGTTTGGTTTTTAGTTTGTTTGTTTGCTTTTAAATTAATTCATAGAATGGTAAGGTTGGAAGGGACCTCGAGGATCATCTAGTTCCAACCCCCTGCCATAGGCAGGGACACCTCCCACTAGTACAGGTCACTGAAGGCCTCATCCAACCTGGCCTTGAACACCTCCAGG
>VWZE01014804.1:3601-54229 GCA_013396675.1 Eubucco bourcierii | reverse complement strand
TGCTGCAGCCCTCTGATCATCCTCGTGGCCCTCCTCTGGACCCGCTCCAACACTTCCATGTCCTTCCTGTGCTGGGGGCTCCAGAACTGCACACAGTACTGCAGGTGGGGTCTGACAAGAGCAGAGTAAAGGGGCAGAATCCCCTCCCTTGCCCTGCTGGCCACGCTGCTCTTGATACAGCCCAGGACTCGGTTGCTGTCTGGGCTGTGTGTGCACACTGCAGGCTCATGTTAAGCTTTTCATCCACCTAGACCCCCAGGTCCTTTTCCTCAGGGCTGCTCTCCAACCATTTACCACCCAGCCTGTATTTGTAATTTTCCAGCTTCTGCCCATTTAACTTTTGTAGTAGACAGTTAGACCTTCCTTTAGCACACATTAGAAGTTACTCTGCTTTGCTTAGTAAATGGTAAACACTGCTACCAGTGCTGTAAAGTGCTCTTTCTCTTCTGAACTTTATTTGTGGTCTCCTATGCCATGACCTGTGTGCAAGACCCTAGAGATGAGTTTTAAGAAAGATTCAAGAATAATTCTGGTTTGAGGGTATTAAAGTAATCTGTTTCTGAAGTATACTGCTTTTTTTTTCAGGAAAAAGGGGATTTTCTTTAACCCAAATTTCCCACCCAAAAATAATCCTAAATACTGCTTTTGTTACATGTTCAGCTTATACCAGTTAGCTTTTACAGGCTTAGAAACCATAAAAATAAAATGCATGTGTGTTGATCAATAGCTCACATTGTTGCTTGTGTTAGTTGGAAATGCTATACCGCAAGAAGTAACTGGGTGTCAGATGGGCGGGTAGGTTTCTTAGACATCAGTTCTAACAAAAACTTAAAACTGACCTAATAGTACAAGTTATCTTAAACCATGAGGAGTGTTTGTGATAGTAGCAAAACACCCTTGTATTTCTTGGAGGAAAAGTTGTAAGTGTTTCAGGGTTCTTACTCCTGGGAGTATGTGAAGACTTTACATGCCAGTGTGTTCTCTCGGTGTCTGAGGGCACTTACTGACAAGCGTCCTTCTTGGAGAAAGCCTACAGAACCATTTCATGGGAACATGGGGTGCAGCTGCTCAGCAGGTGACCATAACAATCACTCTTTCATAGCCACTTTGTTTCGTGGTCTAGAAATCATTTACCTCAGTTTCAGGAAGTTTGCATCCTCCTTGTGGTACATCTTTTCACCACAACCTGTTTGAACTGATACGCAGCAGGGGACAATAATAGACTTGGTCAGGTGGTAGCTCTTCAGAGGAAGATCTGCATTCTTTTGCATGTTGCAGGCTGGGCACAAATTGACAGTGTTGCCAACAGAAACGAATCTTGGAGTAAGTAAGTTGGAACAGGGCCTGCAAGGCTCATGCAGTAATGCCTGTGTTCTGCACAGCACTGATAAGGTTGCTGCTGCAGTAATCTCACCTACTCCCTTTGGTTTGGGGCACAACATTTCAAGGAATAGGGAGGTCAGATGGAGGTTGCTTGGAAGAGAGCAGTGAAAAGGATCAGAGGTCTTGAAAATACAGTGTATTGTACTGTTATTCAACATAAAAAAGATAGGGCTGGAGATGAATCTTTGGACATTGTAAAAAAGCTGTTGTAGGAAAAAAAGGGGGGGAAACCCTAACAAACACTGCACACAGCCCATTCCCCCCCCCCCAAAAAAAAAAAAAAACCAACCAAACAACCATCCAAACAAAACCAACAACACAAGTGTATTCTCCAGTTCATTATACACAGAACAAAAAAGTAGTGGCCTTCAGTTGTGGCAAGAAGGAGGGATGATAGATAAGTGAAAAAGACAGTGTGATTGTGTAGGTAGGAAGTGGAATATCTTGCTTGAGACTTCTAAGAATGGCTTGGGACAGACATGCTTGGTATGACTTGGGCCTGTGACTCCATTTTGAAGTCAGAAGATGTTGATCTTTCTTTAGGTCACTACTGTTCAATCATTAATAGTGCAAAAGGTGCTTGAGAAACAATGGTTTGTGTACATTAAGTAGTTTGAAGTTACTTTACTAATTCAGAAGTAATGTCTTAAAGTCCACGTACACAGTCTAATAAATGTGTGCAGCTTTTTGGACTCTGTAGGCTTAGCTTGAGGGAAGTGTCAGAGGTGGCAAAGTGCTTGCTCTGCTTTAATTGCAGAACCACAGAAACATCCAGGTTGGAAAAGACCCTCAGGATCACCAATTCCAACCTATAGCCCTACTCAACAAGATTCACCTTAAACCATCTGCCTAAGCACCACATCCAAACGACACTTAAACACAGCTGCACCTGAGAAGCACCGTCTGACAGTGTATCTCCTGATTGTAACCATGTAATGTGCCAACAGCTCAACAGTTGACAGTTTTTGCTGAGTTGACGTTCTTGAACAGGTTCCAAAGAAACAAGGAAGCAGAGTATGTGAAACATGCTGAAATACACATACAAATAGATAAAATAAGCACCTGTGCTAGGCACTTCTGTGCCATAATGCTGTGGAACAAACCCTCTTCTGTCTGGTTGCCTTTTTCTCATTTATGTGATCATCCTTGAAACAATAGTTTGTTTTGTACTGATGGAATTTAACTCTTATCAGAAGGAGTTATGCCTTTTATATGATCAAGGAGGGAACTGCTGATACTTCCGTACTGTCCAAATACTGCATAAATACTGATTAGCATTCTCTCTCTGCAGAGAGAAATTCTACTTGGAGCACAAACACATACTTTAAGAATAGCTTTCAAAATGAGTGAGTTTCATTGAGTGGGGGATGTCCTTTAGTTCCAAGTCAAATGCCTTTAATTATAGTTCTCTTTCCTCTCAGCTGCAGCACTTGGGCCATTTTGGCCACAGTGTGATTGCCACTCATACAAATTCAAATAATTCCTGTGAGTTAGGAGCCAAAGAAGAAATCTGCACAGGCTTTTCTTCTTCCTTGTCAACAAATCACCTTCAGTTCTTTCTTTCTGTAACACGTTGGTTCTGCGTGCTTGATCTGGGTTCTGAAACTGAATTTTCCATGATGCAAAGGAGGAAAAATACTTGAACGAGGTATGTCTGTAGTAAAATACAAAATACTGAATCTTGGTCTATGAAACTTGGATGCTTCTGGATGTCATTCAGAAGCTCCATGTTGGTTCTGTCAGACCACACCACAAAGGAACATGCAGGTTGATCAAGGCTCTCTTTCTTGAAGAGTCCTACTGGGCTAAAAGAAACCTGGTTTGGGTTTAATGTTTTGGCCATGAGCAACATAGTTGTGCTTTTCTGAAACTGTGTTTTTTAGTGCTTGTGATTTTTTTTTTTTTCTGTCTGTAATTTTCCCCCTGATAGTAGGTATGGATAAGTGCATGTAGCAGTGTGATGTGTTCTATTGCAGCAGAAGGAAATAGTTCAGAGAATTCTTTGAAAACAAGACATTTGTCACTGCATGTTGTAGTGCTTAGTAATGATTCTGCCTAACCTTGATAAAGTTATCTGTGTGTTGGGACAACTGGTTAATAGCTGATGGAACAAGTGATGTCTGGGGTGATTAATGGTGCTGGAAGGAAATTATATGATAAAGGTGTCCTTGTATATGCCACACCTACCCCATTGGCAACTACATAGCTTCACTCCAGAATGACTTTTGTCGTTAAAAGAATTGGTGTGGTGACTAAACTTGTTCCCTACCTTCTAAGTCTGGAGTCACTACACAAATGGAAGATGTCATCTTTGTATGGATGGGCTACTAAACATTGCATGTTTCAACAGTATGTTAAATTTTAGTGAGTCCAGCACTGACCACTTAACCCTGATCAAATATGTTACTTTTCAGGCACGTTTCAGTGGGAATCTTGCTTATTTCCTGGTAGTTAAAAAACAAACCACAGAAACTAATATAAATACTGATAACTGTTGCTCTTTAGATCTGTCAGCATGTCAATGCAGCCATGTGTAGGTGCTTCTTTGTTAAGGAACACTCAGTTCTTTTGTATTATAAAAAACTTGTATCTGTTCAGGAGATGTTATAGGCTGAAGATCCAGCCCACTCTGGCAGATGTCACTGGAGTTTGGTACCTGTGCAGCTGGTATAGGCTCTCCTTGCTGCCATTTCAAGTATGGCTTGAGAGTTGCTTCAACTCATCAGTTTTTCACAGTGGTGCCTAAACCAGATTTTCATTGCTGTCAGTCTTTAGGCACAGAGTTGCATGCACTCAGACCAGCCTAATGGTTTTAGAGTTGCTGTACTGTCTGGCACAGGTGCATGCCGACAGTGTGTTGACTTACGATGTTTCCATCACGTGTGGCATTAATGTCTTGCGAGATAGTTTGGGTAGCCCACGTTATCGAGAGGCTTTACAAGGCCTCCTGGTGTGAGTGATAGAGCTGTGTGCGAAGCTCAGCATTCAGATATGCTTGCTAGTTGGAGGGGTGGGAAGAAGAGGATAGAGGGAGCTTGTTCTGAGGTTGCCTGTGGTGCTGCTCTTGTTTTGCTGACAAAGAGGGTGCTTAATTCACTGGAGCTGTCAATCTGGCAGTTTTCAAGCACTGAAAGAAAACTCCTGTAAAAGTGCATGTGAAGGAGGAAAGGGGAAAAGAAACTAAGCAAGTCTACTATTCTGATGAAAGGCTGATGGAAAAAAAAGAATGGTAGTTGCTGACCTGCACCCTGTATCTGGCAGAAAATGTGAAGGCATAAAAGAAATATTGTTGCCAGCACGCTGGCTTGGAGCACTATGTGCTGTGCAGAAAGCATGTGATGATAAAATTGAGTGGGAGTCTTTGTCACTTGGTTTTCTTTTTCAAAACTGCCACCTTTTAAAATTGCTGTATTCTGTGGAGAGAAAATGGTTTGTGCTATGCTTTTAGCTGTTCCTGCTTGCATGGACCGCAAGTGGGAGCTGGGGTCACCTATTTCCTTTGAAGGTGGACAAGCACTGGATTGTGGGTATGTTTTGACTTTGAGGCTTGACATTTTGGTGTAACCTTTCCTTCTGTCTCAAAGAATAAATCAAAATCCAGGGACTCTGTCAAGACTGGAGTTACATTTTCACAGAATCATAGAATGGTAAGGTTGGAAGGGACCTCGAGGATCATCTAGTTCCAACCCCCTGCCATAGGCAGGGACACCTCCCACTACTACAGGTTACTCAAGGCCTCGTCCAACCTGGCCTTGAACACCTCCAGGGAGGGAACAGCCACAACCTCCCTGGGCAACCTGTTCCAGTGCCTCACCACCCTCACTGGAAAGAACTTCCTCCTGACATCCAGTTTAAATCCATTGCCCCTTGTCCTGTCGTTGCAAAACCTTGTCAGTAGTCCCTCCCCAGCCTTCCTGTAGGCCCCCTTCAGATACTGGAAGGCTACTATCAGGTCTCTTCGAAGCCTTCTCTTCTCCAGGCTGCAGAGCCCCAACTCTCTCAGTCTGTCCTCATAGGAGAGCTGCTCCAGCCCTCTGATCATCCTCGTGGCCCTCCTCTGGACCTGCTCCAACACTTCCATGTCCTTCCTGTGCTGCGGGCTCAAGACCTGCACACAGTACTCCAGGTGGGGTTTTTTGAAGAGTAGCATTTTTTGGGACCTTTTTTCTGGCCTCACAGAACCAAAATTTTAGCACATTTTGAAAAAACAAAGTACAGACTTAGAGTTAGATAGGGTGTTGAACACTCTTTTCTTAGTCTATTTCTACCTGATGCTGTTTTAGACCCTCAGTTTTCCCCGTCTGAGAGAATTAATGCTTTGATCGTGTTTTATTCACAATTCAGTAGAGTGAAAAACCTTTGGTTGTAAACACAAGTTTAATTTGCTTTTTTGGAGGGGGCTAACTGTTTCAGAAACTCTCTGATTTCCCTTCTGATTCCTTTGTTAGCACAATGTGATCGTGGCTTCGCTTTTTAGGTATACTGTAGGTCAGTGATTTTCATCACTTTTGTTGCTTACTAGTTAGTGGTTACCTTTTTTTTCAAATAGTATTGCACTTCAAGGTCAAGCTTTCTTGTGGATCAGAGCTTGCTTCTTTTGCAGTAAAAAGCAGTGGATCTTACTGTTGCCTGATCTAACTGTATGTAACTTAAAGCCTCTCTTGGCTGTCTTTTTCTTAAAGTATGTAACAGGTTATTGCACATTCTAGGTACTGTAATCAAACCACATGGATCTTTAGCATATAAGCTTATGTCTCCATGAGAAGGCTTTAGAGAGTAGAGGAGACTTGACTTGATTGCTGCTGGTCAGCTACTGCGTTTTTATTTTGAATGTTTCAAAGAGACTGGTGGGATGTACGTGCTCCTTTGAGTCAACTAAGATTCTGCCTTTTGGAGCCCAAAATGATACTGGAAGGAACCAGACATGATTAAGAAAGGCATAGAGTCATTGGGGAATTCTCTTTTTCTCAAAGTAATAAACTCAGGTGCACTGTTCAGAGTTATGGTTGCAGCGGACAATGGCTTCCATGTGTGTAGTGCCAACCACCAGCTTTACTAGTAAAGCTTTTTTTCTGACTTTTGTGCTGCTGTGTTAAAGTTTCCTGACGAGCTCAGTGCTGCATCTTGGTTCACAATAGGTATTGTTTGTATGGGGGTTGGCACAATATTTCTGTGCTGCGATATGATCACTTGTTTGTCTTGAGTAATCTATTAAAATGTAATCCTTAATCCTCTTCCTTTTGACAATTTTTCCTCTTGTATTGTTGCAGTGGTAATGAAACAGTGTAGCTCTAATTGCCAGGGATCACTGAAGAAACCCAGTATTTTTTGATGTTTCTTTTCTCTTTGTCTGTAGAACAGAGAAAACAGCCACGCTGGAGGCAGTAGGTTGGGGCTTTCAGTCTGACCTGCTATGACTGTCAGTACATTAAAAAAGGAAGTTCCCTCATTTTCCCTTGTGCCTAGTCTCTCCTGTTTGCCATTGTGAAAAAGGTCTGCAGAACCAGACGAGAGCCTTCTTCAAACTGAAAAATGTGTTGCTGAAACCACAGAACATATCTAGAGCATTTACTACAGCTAATGTATTTTTGCAGTTTCTTTTTTTTACTTTGTTAGCTTTAATACCAGTGGACTGTGGAAGTACACGTTTCCTCCCTACCCCAAATTACAGTAACTGCAGTTAGGAGACCTTAATTAAAATCCTTGGTTTGTATCTTAGGCAAAGAATTTGGAAACAAAGTAATTTAATTCTAGGGGAGCTTTACCAGAGATTTTCTTCAGGGGCAGAGCTGTTTTTTGATGTGCAAGATCAAGATCTCTAAATCTGCTGTTCTGTAGATGAATTAGATGGGGTTCAAGTTCTTTGTACTTGTGCTTATTCCTAAAATAGTAATCCTTGCGTAGGAATTAGGCTGAGAATTCTCAAAAGCTCTTATTTTGTTAAGGCTTTTCTTGGCCTTGTTCAGACCTGAACACATTTGCGGACCTTGACCATCTTCTAAAGCTGTTGGAAATCTCTGTAGTTGGATTCCTTGGGAACTGGATATTCCTGATGTTCAGAGGTAGTTTTGTTTGTTCTTTGGTTGGCTGGTTGGGTTTTTGTTTTGATTGGAAAGCCTGAAAGACAAGGATGGAAATGGAATTTGTTCAGTGGCACAAATTCAGTGGTACACTCGCAATCAACGTATGGACTTCTTTCAATGGTTTATCCTTGTTTTGTTGCACCATAACTATTAAGAGCAGGCACTTAAAAGATGTAATAGCTTGATAACAATGATTGATGGCCAAGAATCAAAAGCATGGTAGGTATTAATTGAAACATGCAACCGTGGTACCATTGAAAGTACTCTAAGTGCCTACTTGGCCTAGGGAAGTATCCGGTAGTGTAATTTGAAATGTTTTTGTAGGACCAAGTATAATATTTGGGTTTCCTGTTTCTTATTAGTGCTGCTGCCACTGTTTTTCATGTTGACTGATATGTGGATGTGAAAGCTCCCTGTAGGAATAGATTTTTAGCACACTTGTTGCTGCTGATAGTGAAACTGGAAACACAAAATAACTGTTTCTGGAAAGCATACATTTCAATGTAAAATCTTCCTGTTCTCTCCCCATTAAATTGAATTAGATTGCCAGTTGTTTGGGGCTGATCCAGGCAGAATGGAGCAGCGTAGCAGTGCTACTAATATTACAGTAAAGGAAGGCTTGTTTTGAAGAATGTTCTTGGTTAAATAGTTTCCGGTTTTTAAAGCAGTGATGTCTGGGGGTGGTGTTTTTAGCAGCCAGTCTTGCCTTGAGGGGATAATTGTTGGAGCCTTCTAGAAGAACATGGATGAAGGTTCTTTTTCAGCTAAATTTGACCTTCTTTTGATGAAATAAAGGCCAGGTGTTGTTGTTTGTTTTGGTTTGGTTTTTTTCATTCTCTATGTGTCTTTGAGTATGAAAACTCATACCTTCGCTTCTCTGTCTTTCAACATCTCAGGAAAATAAATTGTTGCTCAAAATACCTGATGTTGGTGTTGGATGCTTACATGAGCTCAGGAACTCAGAGGCATTACTGCTGTACTGTAAACATAGTTTGACTACAAGGGAGTTTTGAAATATGAATGAAGCCTTAAGTGTACATGGGTGAGCTGTAAACAATTGAAATATGTTTAAAACTTTACTGACATCAGGGTTGTAGAGGGAGTTCCTATATCAAGGAATACTCTCTGATCCAAGACAGAATAGATACATAGGCCTGGCAGCCAAAATAGGATTGGCTTTTGGCTCTGTAGGGAGCTTCACTGTAACTTAAGCAAATCAGTGAGTTTCCCAGTATATTACTTTTTCTACCTACCAAATGCAGAAATGATATAAACCTGTCAGAATGCTGTCATGTGGCTGAAATAACTGCAGAGAGCTCTCAGATCATTTGCTCTCCAAGGAGAGTTGAAGTGTTTTTTACTTTATTTTGGTATTTGTCATCAGATCTTGCTTCTGTCTGTTCCAAAGCATGGTTCAAAATTCAAATCCTTAAAATTTGTCTGCTTCTCATTGGCTATTTCTATAAAAGAAATATAATTGAATCCAGTTTTTAAGGACCCGAACATGTTTTAACAGTTTTAGCTCTTGATTGCTCTTCTCTGTCAGACCTGAATTAACTAATAATGTTTTCAGTTTATCATACACAAAGTAAGTGATTACAGCTTTTGCCAAACTAAGATTCCATCTTCTTGCATTGACTTTCTTAACTTGGTCATTTCATTCTATGGTGAAAATGCATGACACAGAGGAGAACCTAAGAGGCTGTGTACCAGTGCAGCCTAGAAGAGAGAGTGGTAGTGGTAAATTGTTGCTTCTGTTTTTCTCTGCTTCTTTTAGGGTTGCCCAAGTTCCAAAAAGTCCTTGTAACCCTGCAGATAGAGCAAGTAGTTGCCGTTTTCCAAGGGTACACAAAACCTGATGAAACATAAGGGGAATGAAAACTATGGAAGCCTTGAATAAATTTGAGCTTGAGCTAATGGGAGGCTTTTTTTTCGGTGTTGAAACACTTTACCTAACATGGGAACTTTGGAATAAAACCTCTCCAACAGTAGGAATCTTTAACTCCTCTTATAACAACTCATATGAGAAGGTGCTATGTAACTTACTTGTCTGTCTGTGAACTCAAAAAATAAATGACTTCTCAAAAGTACTTCATTTTTGTCCACAGCTAAAGGTTGTTTACTGGGTCTGGCTTTTCAGGAAATCTTTACTCCTTTGTGTTTATTATTCACAATTTTACTTGTAATAAACATCTGAAAGACTTGAATGATTGGCTGAAAGTTGTATCCAAAGTGGTTAGCAGCTTTGTTTTTTCGTGCTTTTTTTTAAAATGAAAAGATCAAGTATGCTCTACAGCCTTTTGTTTAAACAAAGTTATTGTTCACTTTTGTACCAAGAAACTAGTTGTTTTCTTTTTGTGTGTTTTTTCCTCTCTAAATGAGGCTCTGGATTTCCTAGGAGATTTTAAGACTGCATATTTATTTTCTGAAAAATGGAATAATTTGATGTGTCTTCTGAAATAATACTTGAGAAATAGCAGAATTGCTCACTTGAGCGACCAGAAGGCAGCACAGGCAGTGTTTGGCTCTTCTGTTAGAGGTGAGGATATAGCTGTGACCACTGTCTAGATCACTTCCTAGCAGTGGAAGTCAAGGAGTGTAATCTAAATGTTCCCAAGACAAAACAAGGGAGATAGTTAATTTGATTTAGATGAAGCTTACTATTTTACATTGAGCTCCATTTGTTGGTTGCCTCATTTACAAGGTTGAAAACATTACCCCTGCAGAACACTGTGTTCAATTAATCTGTGTATGTCAACATTTCAAGTTGTCTTGCCCACAGGAAGTAACAAAAATGCCCAAAACAAGACAAAGGCTTTTTAGGCTGCAAGGCCCTATACCTGCCTTCTCCTCTGGTTAGGGTTCCAGTAGACAGCAGACAGCTGTGAGCCACATCTAGGAAAGAAAACTGGTGTGGTGATCAGAGCAGGCTACCTGCTATATGGTGCCTTGGCTCATGCATACTTAAGTTGCTGTGCTGTCCTACTCCTTCTCAAGGAAGTTCATGGTCTTGAATTGTGCTGCTGTGAGAGAGACTCTCTACTTTTTACCATGATCTTCTGGATTACTTGTGGACTAGTAACACCTTCTTTCCCTGATGTAATCCATGTGGTTTCAGGAAATTCTTATTGCACGTGTTCATACTTCATGCTCAGACTGATAGTGTCCCATAGATTTCCCATACTCTTGACTTCTTGGAGGTTGCCTTTCTCCTCTGTCTCTTGTTAGAAACAGTGGTGCTGTGTAAGTGTAATAGCAAGCTTCATCCACAGCTTCTGTCACTCGTAGTCTTCTAGCATGTTCGTCATCAGTGGAGGTGTTTGTTACTCGACAGCATAAACATGCCATGCCTACGTGCACTACTAGAATGGTGCAAGAACAGTGACATTTGGCTTGGTGCCATTAAATTACAGCAGAAGGACTCTGTGACTGTAGGTGGATAGAGACATTAGATAATGTATCTTGAGCAATTCTAGCACCAAGGCAGTGGTAATATTTGAGGAAGAAATGGCAAGAATCTTGATCTTTGATCCTTTGTTCTGTCTTTGTTCTCTCTTGTGTATGGGCAGAGAATTCGATAGCAAGTTTAGCTGACAGACTATCATCATAAACATCTCTAAGCAGTTTATTATTAGGTAGGATGTAAGACCTTGTGGGTTAGGGCCGTACTTACGGTGAAATATTTTTTGAATACTTGAAAAAGAGAAGTTCTTCCTGCTTTTAACGGTACTAGAATTTTGTTTTGACATAAGGGCCCTTTGACATAAAGGCCTGTTCATTCTTTCTCAGACCATGGCCTTAAATGGCCAGAAATGGAGTTTTAAATTTTTCTTTCATTTCCTAGTTGTTTTTCTATAAACTGTTTTTCCTTGTGAGTAGAGAAGATGTTCTTCATCCGAGGAAGTCTTCCTGAAAAATTCTAGCCATGGCCTTACTAGGATTTTTCTAACGAGAACACTGTAATGTGGAAACAGTGGAATAAAATAATAATCAAATGGCCCATTGTCTTTCCAGCATTACTTCTGACTGCATCTCCTGAAATAAGACAAGGCAATACATTAAACAGTAGACTCTCTGTAAGCAGAGTCTATGGTTTGAAGGTATACTGGAGCCCATAGCTGCTGTGGCAAAGTCCATCTGAAACTGGTAATCAGAATTGCAGGTGTTGTGTCTGACTGATATGCAGGCCTGTGATTGCTTGCTTAAAAATTTTCACTTTAGTACTCCACTGAAATTAGTCTTCTCTTGAAACTAGGCCTTGAGAGAGGATTATACTGCAAAATCAAGGCTGGCCTTGATACTATTAGACTAACATTTGCTGGACTTTTGTTTGGCTGTGCCTTCTGGAGAGTGCTGGGTGGTCTGTGACCATGAGGGTCTGAGCCGTCTGTGAGGTTGTGATGTTTTGTCTGCCTTAAGGCATTGGTACAGAGACGTGCAGGCCAGGCTGGAGCAAGACTTCTTTTACATGTTCTGGTCGGTCATGCTAGAGTTCAGATGAAGAAAAAAATATAGGTGTTCAAATTAGTCTTAAAAAAACCAAACCATAAACCTGGCATGTCTCCTACTTTTATCTGGAAACTAATTAAAGAAAATAACTGGGGATGAAGTAGCATATCATTGAATTGTGAGGGAGTAGTCCAAATAAGATAGCAACAGTTTATGACCTCTTAGAGTGCAACTTTTGCAAGGCCTTTATTATCATTTTATAACCATCACAACTTTATTGTTCAGGAGGACTGCAAGGATTTTGAAGAGAAAAGTTTTTGCTAAACTGGAATAGCTTCTGCCCTTAAGGCGATGCCTGTATATTTTGCACCTTGCTCTGAAGCCATGGACTGTGTGCTGACCGAGCATGAAACCTTGCAAGTCCAAGTAGGCAGATAGTACCCACCCAGTGCAAGAGTGAAGTCAGTGAGGCTGAGTAACTGTGTGCAAGGGTATTACGTAAAGTTGGGTGCGAAGCAACCTCCTTCTTTATGAAGCATGACTGACAGCATGTAGCTGTTGTGCTGTGAAAACATGCTGCCTGAGAAAATACTTCTTGGGATAAGAAATCCTGCTGTTGCAGATGTATGCTATTACATTCCACTAACAAATCTATCTGGTCAAGAATTTTCTTTTGCCTTCACAAATAAGACCTTCTGTAAATATTCTGATCAAATGCTATTTTCATATATTAAGAGGTAAATATGTACATTTCTTAGTGCGTAAAATTCTGATGCTACATGATTTAGTTATTTTCATTAACTGTTACTTGAAAGCTTAAGTGACAGCAAATTGAAGGAACAAAAATCACTTTCCTCTGCAGATGAAATCCAAGGATCCATCTAGAATTTCCACCATCATTTGAAACTGTTCATGTGGATTTCTGTCCCACATGTAATGATTCCTGTATCTTTTTCAGAACTGCAGTAATTTAAAATGATAAAAATTTATGAGTCAGTTGCTTTTGTGCTCATTTTATTTCCAATCCATTCCAACCTGTGGTGTAAATCTAGCAGGATCTTTAAGATGATCTTGTGTTTGACAGCCTCAAATCAAACATGAAGGCTCTAAAGAGAGAGTGTGAGGAGTTAGCATGCATCTGATGATGGACAGTGTGGAAAGCAATCAGCTTTTCCTTGCCCTGTGTTGTGCAGTCACCTATAGGCTTGAAATCCCAGCGTGTGGTATAGCATCATCTCCACAGTTCTTCTCTCTTAATGTCCACAAACAAAAGAAGTGAGCAAGAGAAAATGTGTATGCTTGTCCAAGGGAGATTTGTTCTGTGATCATGTTTAATCAAACATATAATCAACAGTTAATCAAACATTTAATAAACCGCTTGCGTTTTTCCTTCTAATTAGTTGCTGCCAATTACTGGGATTGAAGAGTGAGTTTCAGGGTGGAGCCAGACAGAAATAACCCAGAGGAGAATAACTAGCTGCTACTGTGTCTTTGTGTCTGCCTTTTCAGCTCTTACCCCAAAGAAGATCAGCTGTTTATACATCCTGTCTCCTTGGCAATGATAATGACAATGGTAATTTTGTAGATTAGAATAGAAACCTAGCTTTTAATCTTTCCCTTTAAGAGGGATTTAGGTAATTTTATAAACTCCTTGGTATATTGGGATCACAGCAATGTTGTAATGGGGAGGGGCAGGTACCAAAGAATGTAGATAAGCCCATGAAGAGAAACAAATGTGAAAGATGCAGCTGAATTGTTTGCCTTGGGCTTTTTTTTCCTGAGAAAATGAGGACATGAGTAACAGAGCTCTCTGGTGTGGTGGTATGATTTAGCTTGTCAAGGCAACTTCTAGAAAATCCAAGGAGGCCCAAGAAATTACCTTGTTCTGCTAGTTATGTGCTGTAGCAGACCTCCTCCCTAGCAGGTCCAAATTTGGGCTATGAGAGTATTTGCTTAGAAAATGTAATAGTGTTTTGGGGATTGTATATCAACTCTTGCATGCCCTGGCCAAATTTGGGAAGGTTGTAGTGTTAAGACACATGTGCTCAGTGACTGATGAAGCGATAGGTCTAACAGCTGGTGTCTAGGATAAGTTATGAAAAAAAAAAACCAAAAACAGGGGCAACTTTAATTAGAGAACCCTCTGCATGTGTACCTTTAGTGTGTCTGTGTGAGATAGATTAGTAGTAAGATGTGCCCGGAAAGGTCAGCAGTGTGGGGAAAAGCAAGGCACGTGATGTGGGTGTTGGCCCAAGGCAGAGCTCTGAAGGTGACCTGTTGGGCGAAACTGTGCCTGTGGAAGGACTGAAGCTGGTTAGAAAATTGAGTCAAAGAAGAGATGCAATTTTTGAAGCAAACGGGATTTTCATTGAAGAATGTATATGTTCATCACTCAATTTACCTTATAGAGGGATCTGCATTTTATGTAATAGCTTGAATGAAAAGCAGGCAGTAGTTGTGTTTTCCTTTTTTATTTTATTTTTATAAATATTTATATATAAATATTTTATATTTATAAAATAATTTTTTTTTCTTTTACTGCACTGAATCCACTGAAACAAATAAGGAAATGAGTGTTCTGGATGATCTGTGCATATACTGCTGGCTGAAGCAAGAAGCTTACAGACTGGAAGAAATGGGGAAAATGTTAATCATTCTTTAACAGTAAGCTTCAGTGTAATTTAAAGCAGATAAAATAGATATTTGTCACACACACAGATGCACTTCTCTGAAGTGGTCTAAATACCATGACAGGGACTTATCACCAAGTGGGGTGATATTTATCTGTGAAATGCTGTTTTGCCCTTTTCAGGTGCAGAAATTACTGTAAGTGATACAGATTTGTTTTTTGTTTTTTTTTGTCTTGCTGTCTGATCTCTGCTCAAACTTCAGGTTTGAGCTTTCTGGCCTTGCCTGATCCTGTGCATAACAATCTTGTGTCCATCTCTGTCTAAAGTGTTTGCTGTATTTCTGTGAATCTTCATGCCTTACATTGCTTTCATATTAAAAGGATGGCTGCAGTACCTGGTTCTGTGTTTTGCATTACCAGCTCCTCAAACTGCAGCCCCTTCTAACCCATGGAAAACTTTATTCCTTTACCTAAACTTGGTAAGGGTTTTTGCCCAGGGTCTGTGGTTTGGGTTTGTTCCATTGTTTTTTGGTTGGAATTTTTTTTATGTCACTTATTAGTATTAATATATATGCTGTATAGTAAAAAAAAATAAAATAATTTGCTGTCTCTCCATTTAGATCCATTTTTTTTTCCATGTAAGTAGGACCATACTCAAATATTGCATGTTTCAGACATGCTATTTGTTTTCTAGAAGCACGTGTAGTTTGTACAGATCTCCAGGATGATTCACTTCAGCACTGTCAAATACTTTATCCTGTTTCTTGTCAGGGAAGTTTGCCACGTGTCAATAAATAGAATATTTTCAAACAGTGTGATCATCACATGTTGGAAGCCAAGCTTTTTGTTTTATTGCAAGTCTCTCTAATGAGCCTTCCAAATAAAGTAAAATATTTTTTCTTTGATCTCTGTTGATGTAAACTCAAGCAGAAGAGTCAGTTGCAGGGGAGGAGCATTCCCATTATTGATATTGTCATCTCAGTCTGTTCAGATGGAGAAAATCAGTTCAGTTCACATTTCTTTAATTTCTACCATACGTTTTTTGCTAAAGGTCTTGTTCTTTTCAAATAAGGTACTGGGCTGCAGAATTGCACTTCTCAGATTCCAGGTGCTTTTTTTGGTGTTCTGTTGATGTGGATTTGATACGTAGTGAAATAAAGGTGAAACCCTCTTTCAGATGATACTGGGACTGGTTTTAGTGAACCTTTTTGAGGGATCTCAACCAGATAGTCCTCTTTAAAATAACAGCTGCATTCATAAGTGCTCCAGACTAAAGGCTGAATCTTGAAATGCATCTCAAAGGGAGCAAACAAAACAGAGGATCTGATTGGGTTAAGTTATATGAACTTAAACTGATGCAGAGTTTGAGGGGGAAAAAAATTGTAGAAATTTTGCTTTCTTAATTATTCTGTGCTAGACCTTTCCATGGATGTCCTTTTAAACTGATGTGACATCGGGTTGGTGTCTGTGACAGTATGTATAGCTGACCACAGTAACTTCTCTGCTTAGACTTTTGTTGTCAGTTGTGCCTATGAATCTATGACCGCTTATGGTTCTATAAATGAAAAGGGAAACTTGTTCCTCAAATAGGCAAACAGTGTTCACTTAGTGAATGTAGGAGACAAGAACTCACAAGTACCCTCAAAGCCAAGGACGCTCGAGGGAGACTTGGTGTCTGATGTGTGCAGTGCCAAAACGTTAGGGCTATCCCTTATGGAAGGGGAAAAAACAGTTGCAATCAGGTTTCTTTGGTGAGCAGACATGGTAACGTTTTTTGCATTAACTTAACTCTTGTTTGTATAATGAAGTTTTGCATGAGGGGAAAAGCCCCAGACACCTATATATCTCACTCAAAGCCTGGCTGGAGATGAATAAACTCATTTTTGCATGGCAGGTTGCTGAGTTTAAATAACGTCTCTAGTTTCTCTCAGGAAAATGCCCAGTCACTTTGAGAGATACAAGTGAAAAGAACAGAAGAAAAGTGTATTATGCATTTCTCTCACGTGTCCTGGTGGATATTTGGCTTCTATAAAAAGTTCCAAAAGGTTTATTTGAGGCTGTTTGCCAAAATCTTGGGAAGTTGCAGTGGATGTATGGCGTTTGATATCAAGGTTACTGGATTAAAAGCTGTTTCTAGGTGAAAGCTGGCTTGGCAGATATGCTCTCTTGTTGGTTTTAGCGAAGCAGAGACGTATTTTCAATCTCCCTCAACATGTGCAAGAAACCTGCAGTCCCAACTAGGGGCCCACCAGAACCTTGTCTCATTTGCCGTACTGGACCGATTGTCTTTGTGCAACCTGTATATACTGAGGATGAGAGAGTTGAAGTTCCTTCTCAGATGTAAAGGGAAGCCACTAGAGTGTTTTTGTTTGAGGAAAAGGCAGGAATTCAGATAAAACTTCTGAAAGTAAGTGGAGCCCCTGTAGTGTGCTGGAGAGAAGTGATAGGGAGAGGGCAGATGGAGGGGTGTGGCAGCTTCTAGTCTATGCACAAGTGTAATTTAAGTACCTTTTTTATAACTTCTAAGAAACCCAGTTCTGAGCTTTGGTTACCATGTGAGAATCTAACAGGCAGAGGGGGCTTATTAGATTGGCTTGCCATGTCTATGCTTCTGTAGAAAGACATTTATAGGAATGAGATTCCCCCTTGGATTCTCCAATATTTGGATTTCAAAGATTATGACAAGATTTCTTATTCAAACCCTCTACACTGTTACAAGAAATGACCCAAAGTAGTCTTAATATTCTGAACCTCAGCTTGACATAAGACCCGCAAATTCTCTGCAGAGAACCTTCCAGAGACTTGAAGACGACATGTTTTCTTGAAACATTTTTTGCTATCAGAGTTGATTTGCATTGCTAGAATCCCAGAGTGCTGTGGTGGTTCTCCAAGTCAGAGGTTTGGAATGCTTTACAAATCCGCTGCCTAGAGTGACTATGGTCTGGTTAAGACAAACTGTGTGTTTTGGTAAATGGCTATTTGTAGCATGGTTTATTTTTCTGTATGTCTTTGGCAGATAGCTGTGTACAAGCTCCAACAACATTGTTAAAAGTGACTATGGCAGATACCTAAGAACTAAGAGAAGTTCTGGAGGAATCAGATTCTCTGAAACCAGTTAGCAGGTGCTTTCAGAGAGTCCTCCTACTGTGTAGTAAGATAGCTTGTGTACTCAAAATTTTTATGTGAACTTGAGAGACCACAGTGGTTTTAGCTGTTTTGGTTTGAGGACTGTCTGAGCATAGCTTTGGAAGAGCTCATGCAAAGGGAGGAGGAATTTTGCATATTGCTGGACAAAGTTAACTGAAGGGCATAAAAATGCATCTGGCATACAGTACAAGCCTAAACCTGGCATTGCATGATTTGTGTGCTGCCTGCTCTCCCTGCTGTGTGATAAGGGGCTGCCCATGATGGGGGTGCTTCATAGGGGAGAAACTGAACTGAACCTGCAACCCTGTGCATTCAAGATGGAGTGATTTTGTAGTTGAGTGTGCCCTGGTCTGTAAATGCTCTTAGGTATCTGAGTTTCATTGTAAAGATCTGTTAACTTAGCCACTGCTGCTCCAAGCTGTTTCCTGACAGCTAGTACCTCCAGTTACCTGCCAGCAGGGTCACAGAGTGTTTCTTTGCATTTGCTACTGTTTCATATGACTGATCATCCTAATTTGTTGTTAACTTTCTTGAAATGGTATTGTTCTGTCAGCCCTTTCTAATGCCATTTCTTGTTCTTGCCTCCCATTACATTGTGCTTTTTGAACACATAGGATGTTCTCTTTCTTGAATGAAAAAAGCTGATGACTTGTGTCATCTGGAAAACTGAAGAACATTATCTGCTTGTTGGATCCACTCTTGGTGCAGGGGACAAGCTGGAGCAGTTCTGTCAGCACTGTCCAGAAATGGCACCGATGAAATCTTTGTCTGCTAAGTCAAAGCAAGCTGTCCTTTCAACTTCAGCTTTTTTGGGAAAGTCTTTGGTATGGTTTCACAGATTCAATGATTGCATTGTGGTGTTGGAATGAACCCTCATAGGTCATCTTGTCCAATGCCCCAGCAGTGAGCAGGGACACCTCCAACTAGATCAGGCTGCCCAGGATCACATCGAGTCTAATCTTGAATGTCTCCAGGGACAGGACCTCAACCACATCCCTGAGCAACCTATTCCAGTTTTTTTATATATATATATATACACCATATCTGACCCCAAAGAGGGGGTACTGTCTTCTGCCTTGTGATTCTGCTGCCTTCTTTCAGGTCTCTTTTCAGTCATCTCCAGTGCTTTGTGACCTTAAGAAAGACTTTGGAAAGGGATGAGTGATCTGTTTGCTTTTTGCAGAGGGTCATATTAACACTGGGGTGACCGGAGTTGTGGCAAGACAAAGGGAACTGGGACCAGAGAGAATATGCATACTCTTTGCAGTGCTAAAGGAAGCTAGCAGTTTACTGAAGCCAAAGGATCATGCTGGAATGATTTAGCCTGTAAATTTGAAGGACTCTGACCTTTGAGAAATTAATGTCTTGTAATGGATGATACCATGCCAAAATGGCTTGGTTTGAAGGGGGTTTTTAATAAGGTTATAAAGAGATCACATGGCGTGGCTGCCTGCCATAGCTGGGAACTGGATCTTATAATGTCTGGTGGTGTAAACCTATGGCTTCAAGCTGAACCCTACCCAATTGCTTGTAATTGTCATCGAGTTCTAAATATGTCTCTGAATGTCTGGTAGGATGAAAAACTTTAATAATTTTTCTGTGCAGCTGCTAATTGTTCATTCTTGTCACTGGTGGCTCCTCAGTTTATTTTTCTCAAAAAGCTGTGGTTAAAGGTTTTGTGTCCCTGCTGGGAAAGCAGCAATTACAGGCTCCCAGAACCTGAGGTCACTAGATCCAAGAAAAGAGTCTGGCAGAGCTCAGCTACGCTGATCTGTCTTAAATGCCTAGTTTAAAAGGAAAAGAGATCCTTTTGAGTTTATATTTGCTGACTTTTTGGCTTTTATAACTTGGCATATACCTATTTTATTTCCACAATACCTGTTTTTTAATGTTGACGTTAGTAGGCCCTGTAATGTTTCATTAAACCATTACTGAAACTTTGTCTTAATATTTAGTGACTAAAGGCAGTTTATTTCCTCTAGTTACTGCTTACAGTATATGTTTTTTTTCTTTCAAGGCTTTTTCCTTCCTGCTACTTGAACCTCTGAAGTTGTACTGTTGTATGCTTCTCTTTGTCATTGCTCTTGTAGGATAAGGAGTTAGTGTATTTCCAGCTGAACCTTTGCTGTGAGATGCTGGCGAATGTTTGCGTGTGCTGTGGTGGGAATTTATGGCATGTGGAAGCATTGCAGAGCCACAGGTCAATAGCAGTGTTGCTGCTTCTGCCCTGCCAAGATCTTCTCTTATTTTTTAGTCCTTTTCAGGGTGCTCTGTTGTGATACAGCACTTTCAAGAAACACTTTTTATAGTTGTAAATGGGATGATACAATGCTTTGAAGATTAGGAGAAAGATGGTTCTGCAGAATGTCATGTGTGAATGGGGTGTTGGTGTGAAAATCACTTGTGGTGATGTAATATCTGATATATGAGGGCTCCTATTGCTCAGACCATTCCCTGTTTATAAAGACAAAGGAAAATGCACAAATGTGTCTGCTTTCTGTGTAGTGTGGGTGCGTTGGTTGGTTATTGGTTTGGGTTTTTTTGTGCTTAAAAGGTCCTCTGTGACAGGTCCAAATCTCCTTTCTTTTCAGCCCATCTAAAGAGTGCTTAGAGTTTTAAGTGAGAATGTTTCTCCCTCAAAGTACCTTGTATATTCCTACTAGTTTATAAAGATGCACCGCATTTCCCTTCTTCTTTGTATCTCCAAAGTCTGCTTTACAGACTGAGAAAATTCAGGGCTTCCTCCCCAGATGTCAACTTTTGATCCATTTCAGTCATAAATCTTTCCAAAATATTGATTACTAAAGGGAAAAAAGAAAAAAAAAAGCTTGCTGAAAGGTAAGAACTGTTGTTTATAAATTGTTAAAATTAACCTGTGTGCAAAAAGTTAAACTACAAAAGTTTCTCACTTTACAGACGAGTCTTGACTTGTTTCATATCCTCTCAGTTAACTTCCATGGGCGTTGATGGCTGCAAGCACCCTTGTCTCTGAGGGTTGCCATTTAATTCCTTCCCTGATGAACAGTTAGGTGGAGTCCATCAGTTATGGAAAACAGTAAAAGTCAGGACCCTCACTAATGTTTAATAACAGAAATACAGGATATTCTGCTGATGGAAAAATGAGATAAGCTTACCTTTGTGCCAGGAGAAGAAAAGGGTTAACCACAAACTTAGAGGTGGCCACTACGGGCTGGTTTTCATGTTTTGCCTTGGTATTACTTACCTGGTGTCTTCCTCTGATAATTTCAGTGTGGTGGAAAACATTAGAGGCTGCAGGCTTTTGCTATGGTGACTTAAAATATACACACTCCCTTTGATGCCAATATGATGTTAATATATTATTTTCCTATGAAAATGCCCCCCCCCCTTTCTTAAACAAAGCAGTACCTTGTTACTTTTTGCCACTTCTTCTGCAGGGGAAATACTGGAGGTGAAGCATTCTCCTGTCTGAGAAGATTAACTTAATTACATTCACTAATAACTTCTTAGGCTACTAAAACAAAGATTGCCCATTAGCTTTAAAGTGGTAAATTCTTTTCTGCACTTTTCAATCTGTCGCTCAGGTCAGACTGCAAAAATATGTTATTTAATTTAGCTATGGCTGTGATACATGGTCTAATGGTAATTTCTAACTTTAGCTGTTATTCACTATAATGTTCAGATCCTAGATGCTGCCTGGGGTATTAGTCCAAACTGCTTACTTCGGGTGTTTAAATAAAAGCCAACAACCCCAAAAGTCAACCATTCTACGTAGTTTGGGCCTATGGCAAAACATCAATTCCAAAACTGCTTAGTGTGCTTTTAGTAACTTGATATTGAATTCTTCTTTAAATCCGTGCATCATTCTGACTTAAACATGAAGTCAACTTGCATGGAAATTTTTATTCACTCTTTCATATGGTGAAGCATGCGTTATCCATTAGAGTTGTTCACTGGGTTTGGGTATAGAACTACTAGTTGTGTACATATAGAACTAATAAGTTGTAACAAGCTTCTGGGTTTTATTCAGTTTTGCAGGCTAATGGAGCAGTTACTCAAACATTCTATCTTTCCATTAAACATTGCAGTATGTGGTTCAGCTGTGTGCTGAAAGAAGGAAACATGTAATGCACTAGTCAGTAAGTTGTGCTACACGTGAATCAGTTTCACAGAATCACACAAGACATCAGGTTTTAAGGGACTGTCAAAGGTCATGTTGTCCAGTCCCCCTGCAGTGAGCAGGGAGAGTTTCCATAGCTTTAGCCTACTAAGCCAACTTAAAGATATTGAAACTTCACCATACCTTTGGTGTTTATCAACTTCAAACACTTTTTCCCACTTCTCTTTTCTCTCAGAAGTTTTCTGTCATTTGCTACATTTTTCTTTTTCTGTGGTAACGATCAGAGTGCAAGATCCCTGTGTAGATTATTTTCTAAATGAAATGTATTTTTAAAATAATGACCTCCTGGAGTGTAGCTTAGAACTGACCATTTTTCAAACATCTGTTCAATGCAAGTGGGCAGACAGCCTGTCTTTGACCTGACTCTGTTGCTTCTTTGGAGGGAGAAGGGAAACGCAGCTAATAATGACCTTTCTTTTCCCTTCAGTAAAAAAAGAGACTTACTGTGTGTTTTGTGTAGCCTATTGTGAATATCAGGAGGCAGCCAGGCTAACTGGGAATGAGAACCCTTCCTCTGGTAGGCTGTGGCCCAATTTCAAGCTACACAGGAAGAAAGAAGAATCATGAACACCACCATGAGAGAAATGAGAGTGATGTTTCCCCGAGTCAAATTGGATTTGTTGTAGTATCTTGTGTATGTTAAGTGCATCTGTGGTGCATGTGTCAGCATAGCTAACACGAGGCCTTTCCTCTGCTAAAAATCACCCCAAAGGAACATAGGATGAACTTCTCTTACTAGCTTTTCAAGCACTGTAGGAAGAAGTGGTGGCTGGTCCATGGCTCTGCCAGACACCCAGAGCAGTTAATTCAGCTACCATCTCGTCTGCATTGTGTCCTGCACAGACAGCCTGTTGCAGGGTATTGCTTTATGACCCACAGCCTGCTTCATTCTCTGATGGCTCAATTTTTGAGGGTCCTAGAGCTGCTTATTTGTAGGATCAATTTTCTTTCCATGCCTGTCCCTAACCCCTTTCACATGTGATGCAAGGCAGTTGCAGTGGTTACGTAAGTGATGTCTTGCTACTTTGAGCCTGCAGCTGTGACCTGCCTGACTGAAAATCAGCCTGGAGTCATGGGCTTAGAAAATCTTTGCAGCAGAGAATCAGTGAATACCAAAACTGAGGTGTATGGTTGCTTGACATCCTGGTTGTTTGAATCCCACCCTACCCCCTTTCCGAAAAAGGGGAAGACTCATGGTAAAAGCCAGTCTTGGTAATTGTTTCCTCCTTCCTAGGTTTTTAAGCATGTGTGACATCATACCAAACAGCAAGCACCCCTTCTCTCCCTCTTCATATAGTGGCCTCACTTATTCCCTTCTGCAGGGCAGTACAGTCTATTTCAGTAAGTCCCAGTAAATTTGCAAAGCCCATTTTGGGAGGATTATAGAAAACCTTTGGACAGACTTTCTCAAGTGGGTTTGGCAACCAGCTTGGAAGCATTTTTCTTCAAAGCAGAACAAAGCTTATTCAGTATGTATGCAGGCATGGCAAGAAATGCAGCCTTTGCTATGAACCTCTATTCTTCCAGGGGCTCTGGAGCAGTCCTGTCTGGAGCCTGGTGTATTTCAACTGCCGTTTTGTGTTGCTCTGTTTACTCCAGGGCAGACATATCTAAAATGGAGCTGGTTTAATTATTTTAAGTTTTAGCTTACAATACTTGGAATGTTTCTGAGTAAGCTCCTGCCTTAATTTACTAAAAAAAAAAAAAAAAAAAAAAAAAAAAAAAAAAAATCTTTCTCAGCTATGTGAAAAAATCATAATTTTAACAGGCTATAGCTTCAACAGACTATTAATTCTTTCCCTAGAAGAGAAATATTTTCTTCTTGACGCACAGTTCCCGTGCATCTTGCCAGCTTCAGGTGATGGTCTTGCAACAATGCTTCCCATACTGTAATGGTAATATATTAATCACCCACCCTTTACAGGCTACAGTTATCTGCAAGTGCTCTTTGGAATTCTCTGCAGGAGGTGCTTGATTTAATTTTCTTTTTTATTTCCTTGCTGAGCAATGCTAAACTCTTGTGTTATGGCTCTGCAGTGCATGCTGCTTCTAGGCCAGAGAAACTCCAGACTGGTAAAATGAAAGAAGGGAGCAGTTTGCGTCATAGATGCTGATTGATCGCCTGTCCCTTTGGGCATCTTTGTAATGGCCTTCCAAAGAAAAGACTTACTGTATTGGGTGGAAAACTGGAGAAGCCATTGTGTATTCAACAGTGTGCAGCAGTTGCAACTATGGACAACACCACAGACGCTTTTAGATTAGAAAAGCATTGAGGGCAGAGTTAGGTGGTCCTACTCTGTGACCTCCCCAGAAAAGGATCTTTAATTTTCAAATACAAGGTTAGTAGGAGTGAGGAAGACAGATTCCTGTCTTGTACTTGCTGAGGCCTTTGATTTTTTAAGTTAGATTTCCTATTTCTTTGAAGTGAGGAGAAAGTTTTAACATGTTTAAGTAGTCTGCATATATTGGGGGGGGTGATACAAAGCAGGGATGGCTGGGCTTTCTGTCAGGGATTCAGTTCTGCTCTCAAGACTAGAGCAGAAATGGTTTGTTTTGCTTGATAACTTGTCAAATGCAGTCACTGAGCGTTGTTTGGCTGAACATACCTGAATTTCAGTTCTCATACCAGCAGAGTAGATATCTCTACAAATATGTCTAAATTGGCTCTACACAGTTTCAGTTCTCAGCTATTTAGTGTATAATTAGGAGGTCTCTCCAGTCTTTTATCCTTGGCATTTCAGGATCTCTAGAACTATTCCCCATATCACCAAAGCATCATTCAGGGGCTTAGACCTTTCTGACAGACGCCAAGTATTTGAGTTCTGCTTGTGCAGGAGCCAGACTAATTACAGGTCCAAGGATGGGTCTGAAGCATGGAACATTGCACAGTCTGGTATCCCCACATGCAGACTCCCCACCATCTAGAACAGGATATAACAGTACACTGTGTTTGCCTGCCTGGTCACATACCTGGGTGTGTGTACCTTTCTACCCAAAGGAAACCACGGTGCTGGGACTGAGTCCCATCCCAGCATGTAGCCTCATGCTTGCTCAGCCAGGATCAGTGAAGCATACTTGCTTTGTGGGATGAACCTGTATATGGTTGCTTGCATATTTTATTAGCTTTTCTTTGGGCACAGCTACATGACGTAAGGGTTGTTGGATCCATCTGACAAAGTACAACACTAACTGCCAGATGGAATTTTAAATAATTGTGGGTTTGAGGCACTTGTAGACTAGATCATCTGTCCTGAGCAGTGAATCTTTAGGGATGTATCTACGATGGCTTTGCAGAGGGTTGATACATCTGGGCAGGGTGCTCCAGCTGCAGGGCAGTCTCTTGTATTCTGGACCTACCCTGTGCCTGTACTCTGTCCCTTTATCCCTGCTCTATTTGCAGGGCTAGTCTGGAGAGCCAGCCTGGGTATCTTTATCCTTGTGATGAAGACAAGCTGTGGGACAGTTGAAAAGTTTGTTGGCAAGGATTTGAAGCAGAGAACAACTGATGCAAGTGACTGCGTATGTGTAGCTCTGTGAAGCGTTCTGCATACTAAAGTGGTGGGGGTACAACAAGGCAGTAATTAAGACAGTAAATGGCTGCAAGCTGCTGTGTTCATTCTTCCTGACATTTGCCCGTGTATCGAGGATCTGTCGAGCATGTGGAATGTGCTGTGGTGCAATTTATATGCTCTGAGGGCAGATGACAAATTAAGAGCAAAGTAGAAATGACTAAAATTGAGATGCTCCCTCCTAACATTACCCACTTCCTACCTCTGCTGACATGGCAGCTGTATCAGTCCCAGTGGTGCAGCTGCTTAGTATGCATCTTGGGTGACTTCAGAGGCCATGATTCAGAAGCTGCCGAAGTGTTTCCTAGCCAGAGAGTGTAATTGAACATGTGCTTACCTGAATTTGAATCAGATTTTTTAGTGTAGACTTTTCATTGTTTGTGTTCTGGTATGAAGCAACCCTTTTCTATTAGCATTTGTTTTGAAATTTCCTCCAGATTTACAGCATTAACTCTTCCTTTTTTTTTTTTTTTTTTCTGTTACAGGAAAAGAGGAGTAGAAGTAGTACAGGTGAGTAAAAACTATATTTTATTTCATTCCCAGTCTAGTTTCTTACATAGGTTTCCTGATTTTAGATTCTATACATTAAATGTCAACATAACCTGAGCTTAATTATTTTTATTAATTTTCCATTCAATTCACTTCAATACTTTTTCAAATGAGAATCCCTCTTTTGTGTTGAGCATGTGTTGACCCCATCTGGTCTTAACAGGTGCCTTGGTGAACGTGAGAATGCAGTTAGGGTTTTTTTTGTGTCTGTTAATTAATAAGATTTGATAGGTTTTGTTTCTCTGTGTTTATCGCATTCATGGACAGTCAGGCTTGACAGCAACAGGAGCTGGCCTTTGAAAAATACTATGGTGGAAGGAATGTTCTTGCAACCTAGTGGGCAAAGAAATGATGCTAACATGCCTTCAAGTTGTTAAGTTCAGTTGTTGGTTATGTTTGTTCTTTCTGAGAACAGTCATGCTTCACTGAAGATGTTACTTAAGGGATGATGGCAACTTGGGAAAGGAATTATGTTTCCTTGACAGCTGTAACAGAGCACTATACCTCTAGAAGATCAAAGGGCAAGCATGCCCTTTCTTTCTGTCTTATTTTATATACTCAGAAGAACTGTGTGTCATAGGTTTCACTTGCTGATGCTTATCTGGCTCTCATTTCACACTCCAAGGTGGTCAGAGAGAACACCTCACATTTGTTTCTCGTATCTCAGTAGCAGAGATGTAACTGGAGAGGAGGGAAGAGAGAGGAAGAAAATCAGTGATATAGTTGAGGCTGCTTTTAAAAGCACATGAAAGGTACTTCTCAACATCAACAAAGAGCAGGAGAAAAGCACTTACACCACCACCCCCAAAATACAACAACATGAAAACCCCAAACCAAAACCTGTCCTCCACCCCCACCCGAAAAATCAGGCCATATTATTTTTAAAAATCCACTCTCAGAAAAGGCTTAAAAATTTCTGGTTAAACTGGAGGCTATGGTATTTTAGTTATATGTGGTTGTCTGAAAACTACATGACATTACAAAAAAGAAGGGCAAATACTTTACTGGCTGTATTTGATCTTCCACCATTACAGCATCATCTTCCTTGCTTATACCTTCTGTTGCTCCGTGTGAATTTAATCAGCTGTGATAATAGCACCTCCAGCTTGAAAAACATGAGCCAGCATTTTCAAAGCACAGCTTCCCAAGCAGCACAGGGAGAAAACCAACCTGTGTTTGTGTTGCTGTTTAGGGGAAATTATTAAAATAATGTCACAGTGTATTGCAACTAAGTGTCTGCATTTGCTGTGTATGCCTTGCACCTGCGCTGCACTTCTCAGCGGCAAAGTGCTCATGAGATGAATTCATGATGCACTGATTAGCTGAGCAGCAGAGGGCCAGTTCTGTTGTCACTGGTGTGTTGAAGTTGCTGTCCTTCCACAAGCTACTTGTTAGCCTTCTGATGTTTGTGTAGCTTAAAGGCTAGTCGTGAGATAGACACAAAATGATTGGAAAGGATTTCTTCATTGGAGGATCATTTTGAGAAACATTTGTACAAAACCGGGCAGGACTTTGTGCGTAAGTATTTCATGGTCTTGAATTTCCAGCACATTTGAGGTGTCAGACTTGGCCTGTACTGGGAATTTGTGCCCTGAAGACATACTTCTAACACTGACACTGCTGCTCTGCTGCAGCAAGATGGATGGCTGTGTGCGATCACCTCTTGCCTGTCACTTGTGTGTTGCTTCATGCATTCTGATGCATGTACTTGTAGCCAGTAAGAGATGTATCAGAAATGGAATCTTTGTTCATCCAGCATTACTAGAAAGCTTTGCTTTGAGTCACCTTGCATGATCTGTCCCATGAGCCCTGCTTCTAGTTGGAGGATGTCTTGGTGTTGAACAGAGCTTATTTGACAGAGAGAATTTTGTTTTCCTGTGTTCAGCAGCAGCATTTCTTTGATTTGTTTCCCATCCTTTCTCCTCCTTTAAAGAACCTATTCTGTTCAAGAGAAACTGGCTCTTACACCTGACAATAGATGAGAAGCTCAAAATACAGAAGTACATAGACTGTTTATTTTGCTCTTTACATAAATTATTTTTTTTTCTGAATGTAGATGTGCATTCCTGTAATAAGTAGTGAGTTGGAAGGTAAGGTTCAGTTACTAGCTTCCAGATAGCAAAGCAGAATGGACTGGTATGTGCTGACTTCTGTGAATAGACATCAGATTATTCTTTTCCAAATATAGAATCATAGAATCACAGAATGGTAAGGTTGGAAGAGACCTCAAGGATCATCTAGTTCCAACCCCCTGCCATAGGCAGGGACACCTCCCACTACTACAGGTTACTCAAGGCCTCGTCTAACCTGGCCTTGAACACCTCCAGGGAGGGAGCAGCCACAACCTCCCTGGGCAACCTGTTCCAGTGCCTCGCCACCCTCACTGGAAAGAACTTCCTCCTAACATCTAGTCTAAATCTTCCTTCTGCCAGTTTAAACCCATTGCCCCTCGTTCTGTCATTGCAAGACCTTGTAAATAGTACCTCCCCAGCCTTCCTGTAGGCCCCATTCAGATACTAGAAGGCTACTATCAGGTCTCATTGAAACCTTCTCTTCTCCAGACTGACAAGCCCCAACTCTCTCAGCCTGTCCTCATAGCAAAGCTACTGTAGCCCTCATCCTCGTGGCCCTCCTCTGGACCCACTCCAACACTTCCATGTCCTTCCTGTACTGAGGGCTCCAGAACTGCACACAGTACTCCATGTGGGGTCTGACGAGAGCAGAGTAAAGGGGCAGAATCCCCTCCCTTGCCCTGCTGGCCACGCTTCTCTTGATGCAGCCCAGGACTTGGTTGCTGTCTGGGCTGTGTGTGCACACTGCAGGCTCATGTTGAGCTTTTCATCAACCGAGACTCCAAGGTCCTTTTCCTCAGGGCTGCTCTCCAGCCATTCACCACCCAGCCTGTATTTGTGATTGGGATTGTGCCTACCCAGGTGCAGGACCTTACACTTGGCCTTGTTGCATTTGTTTGAAATACGTTTTGCAGGAGCAGGAAAATGTTTTCTGCTGTTAAAGGGGGAAGTCTTCAGATAAGCACTTTTGTGATTTCTGTTTCCTTCATGTAGTGAGGAACTAGAATGGTCTTCTATTCTTTACCTAGACTGATGAAATCCTTTTGTTTCACTTTCTTAAAGTTAATTGCACTGTACAGATTATCAATGGGCTGCTGCTAGACAGCAATTAACATTCTGTGACTTAAGTTCAAGTTCTGTCTTTTGTCTTGCCTCAGACTTTCAGTTCCAGCAGAAAGAGTGGTTCCAGCTTTCTATTTTTATGAAGTGGGGAAACATGTGCATCCTCCAAAGAGAAATAATGGAAGAATAGGACTGGCAGTGAAATGCTAAGCAGACATGCTCCTTTATCCAGCAGTAAGACATTACTCAAGCAACACACTGAAAACAAAGAACCTCTCAACTTGTGTGGTGATAAGTAGTTGAGTTTTTTTAGAAACTCTGATTGAATTCTAACATAATGAGAGTTTACTGTGAACTAAATGCACAGGAGATGAAATGGGTGACATTATATAGTACAATTGTTTCACATCTATCGAGCTATCTGTCTTAAAATAGGAGATGAATTAAATAAAAACTTTCAAGGTTATGAACTTTCCAAAGACAATACAAGTTTGAGTCTGTACCCAAACACTTGGGAACGTGAACAGACTAACTCATTCCTGTGTTTCCAGTGTGCAGTGGCAGATCTTTGAGAAACAGTATGTTTAAGATCTGGCAGTGTTTTGGATTTGGATTTGCTTTCTGCAGCTAAAATCTTGCCAGTGGCACAGCTACAAACCAACGTTGTATTGCAGGGAAAAAAAAATCCAAATGTCCCTCTGGCTTTTAGATATGGGCTCTAATAGAATACCATGCATATCTCTTACCTTGTGGCAAGTCATTTGCTTAGATTTTTAAAGTAGGCATCATCCCAATATCAGGGTATTTTTTTAATTACAGTGCTTGTTTTGTACCCCATGAGGTATGGAAGCATTCTTGTTCAGTTTTGCAGGAGGGAAGACTGAAGGATGCGTCCAAGCTCCTCTAGGGAACCTGTTGCTGTACCAGCCCCAGTGCTGTTGGGAGCTGTGCTGGCAAATCTGCGCCGCAGGAGTTCCAGCTGTCTCAGAATGGGTGTGGGGCCATGAGCTGGCCACTGTTGGAGCTGAATGTAGGGCACAAAGAGAAGGAAAGAGCAATTGAATGTGATCAGCAGACCTGGTGTTGCTGGCTTTCCTCCAGTGAAGAACAAAATTGATTCAGCTGGGTTTCTTCTTAAGGCTGCATTTAAAGTATCCCCATTGTAATGCTGTTGTGGTTGCTGGAGCTGTTACATACCTCTTCTTTCTTCCCACCCCTCAGAACTGCCTGCTCAAACGGAGTGCTTGAGCTGGTGGCCAGAGGAAGGGGTGGAGATGCTCTAAACAGGTGACAAACATGACCAAAACCAGTCTACCATGGCCTTGCAGGCAGTTACTGGGCATGCAGCTGCTGACAAGGCTGAGCCAGAGAGGCTTTTGCTCTGGCATTGGGGTGACCTGCCAGTAAATGCTGAAACTGAAACTTTTCTTAATACATTTTTTTATTACTCTTTCAAGAGAAAACTGCATTTTTTTATTTTTTTTTTTGCATTACTACAAGGTAAAGCTGTTTCTGATATTTTCTTAATAAAAACTTGGGTTTGTTCGATTTCACCTCTCCATTCCCAAAATTAGTATAGAGGCAAATTTAGAATCGAAAATTGTCAGTTCTTTAGCCACTTAAGTGTTCAGTGTCTTATGTATGCTGGCTAGAGTGAGAGAGGATCTCCATCAACTTCTTTGTTTTCAGGAAAAATGTGTTTGGCTTAGTTTGAAGAACGGAAGATTGAAAGCATATGCAGTGAAGTGGAAATCATCAGAACTACCTGCATTTATTTTTGTTTCACAAGCTATGCAAATCCAGAATAATTAGCTGCAGCCCTTTGGCTTCTGAAAAATTGTCAGTTTGGTCTTTGTGCGACAAAATTTGGAGCCTTCATATTTCTGGTGACTTCAAAGCTGTTTCAGGCATTTCCATGTTCAAACTTTCCAAGAGCTCTAGCTTGCTTTTTTTTTTTTTTTCTTTTTTTTTCTTTTAAAATACTGAAGATTTCCTATTTTCAGTGGGCATTTTTGCTTCAAATGAGCACTAATGCTCTCTTTTATGTCAGAAAGATGGTCTTGTCAGTTGGCTATAAAAGTGGGATTAGTCATTGTATTTCAAGCTGCACATTTTTTAATAGCAGTGGGATATGGAGGATAACATGTTTTCCGATGTGGAACAGCTGATTCTGGTAGTTACAATGGTCTCGGCTGCCTGTTTTGTTTTTGCTTTCCCCCCAACTCTCTGGGAATTGAGATATTTGAAATCTTTTACTTTGGCAAAGAAAACTGTTTGGAGCCGTGAGTTTTACTGAAGCCTGTGAAGGAGAATTGAGAGTTCCCTCCCTCCCCTTTTTTATTCTTCAATCAAAATAAAATACTAATGACAACAATGTCCCCTAATTGTTGCTAGGGAACTGTTGTTTTCTTGAAATGTGGAGAAGTTTATTTTCACATGAAGTATTAATGCAATAAGCTTGGAACAGCAGCAGTCTAACTGAGAAATGAATATATGTTATAAAATATGTATCCCAATAGCATATACAGAAAGATGTGAGTGGAAAGCTTCCAAAGCAAGGAGCATTGTTGAGATGATGGAGATCTGGATCTCTTGTGCCCAAGAGAAGAAAGTTTATTTTTACATGTATACCAGGCCCTCAGTAAAGCGCACATTCTCCTGAGACCAGCAATCCACTTTTTGCCTTCAGTGCATTTTTGGAAATGATGCTGCAGAAGCTCTCTAACCCTCCCTGGTCTGGATTGTGTTAGATACTTTGCACTGGTTGTAGATCAGGAGCTGCTTGCTAAAATCTTGAAAAGGCAGTGATATTTGTTAGTGTTAGTGCTACACAGAGTGTGCTAAGCACACAGTGGACTCTTCCAAAAAGTGTAGTAATCTCAACTTCAAACCCAGAAATGGAAGGACTGTGGAAGAATGAACCACAGTCAGAATTCTCTCTCTGGTCCTTCTCAGTAAGGGAGATCCCTCTTTGTGAGCAGCTACATTGCCCCAGGAATGAAGCATAGACCGCAGTGCCCGGAGAGATGGTTTTGGCATGCTGCTATATATTGCATCAGCAAACTGGTCAGTTAGGTACAACCTGGTCCTTTCTGGTCCAGTGGGGAAGAAGAATAAATACACATCTGTTGAGGCAAGGAATGAAGAGAAAACTACAGAACATTTCCACCACGTGGATTAAGCAGATTAGATAAACACTTAAAAATTAGACACAGTAAACCAAACAAATCAAACCAGACTTAGATCTGATTTATTTTTGCTCTTGGTGAGTTAATGGGAGAACCATGAAGAAAGTTTCTTGCCTCAGAGAGAATCTCACACTTTACTGGTTTGCTTTCTTTTGATTGTGAATCCCAGCGACCTAGGAGAGGTGTGGGCTCTGCAGTCACTTGCTGAAGTCACCTAGATGAATGAAAACATTACCAAGAATTTAGGAATCTATAACTAATGTGTAAGAAACTTCTGTCAGGTATTATGAGTTTGTTCTGACCCCTGGAGCCAGCTCTGCCCAGCATCTTTTTCTTGTTTCAATTCCTTATGTAGTGATGAGGCTGTAACTCCTAACAGTGCTAAAGAGTGGGAGTTGGGGTGTTGTGGGTAGAAATCCAATCCACATGGGATCTCTCTCAGTGATTTTTGATGACTGTAATGGGACTGAGATTGCAGTGGGGATTTGCCTCATTTTTTCACTTACTGCAGGTACTTTGAACAACTCTCTTGCAAATTCTGCCATTGTTTCCTGAAGAAGGTAATATTCCAAACAGTGAAATACCTTTAAGTTGCTTTGAGGTGTATGTGTGGAGAAGATACTGAGTAAGATGAGTGTGTGAAGGAGAGTGGGACTGTTACTAGGGTCTGATAATTTCTGAAGATTGCTCTGTATAATATTCTTTCAATCATCAACATTTAAGTAGCTTCCCAGATACTTCTGTGAACTGCAAAGCTTCAAAGATCCCTCCACAAGAAACAGTGTGGTTAAAAATAAGATCCTCCCACAAATGCTGGGCAGCAAAACCTGGTGTTTGCCTCCTTCTGGCTAGGAATATTTTGCAGCATACAGTCCTAGTCTTTGCCCAAAATGGAAGTTAGATATTAGTTTTATTAATCACAGTTTTTACAGTGATGCCTACAGGGCCAACAAAGACCAGTTTTTGACTTTGGGCTGCATTAAACAATAGGATTGTTTACCTCACTGGATGCAGGTATTGTGATACAATATCAAAGCAGGGCAAATGGAATGTGTTTGGAGATGCGACTTGGGGAACGTCTTATTTTAAAATCAACCCATCTAATTTGCAGTTTGCTGAAACTGCAAGGTCTGTTTTTAAGTACAAATATGCATGTAGCCCTTTTGACCTTTTCTGATTTTTTTTTTTCTTGGAGTAGGAAGGATGGGGAGTTAATATGATGCCAAGGGTGATGGTACCTCTAATCCTGGTACTGAGGGGTCCTCTTTTTGCTGAATACCCCATCTTTTGTTGTGGGCATAAAATGATGCGGTTCTCTGTGCAGGCAGAACTGCAAGCTGATTCCTGCAATGGCAGTTGTAACCTTGTCTTCAATTTGGAGTTCCATTCCATAGGGACATGTATGCTCTTTTGGGAGCTATGCTGCAACTTCCTAGCTGAGATTAGTGTGGTTCTCTGGTGGCTATAAAGGAGCAAGGGTGGGCCACCATGAATACTAAAAGATCAAAACAGTTACTGGATACCTAAGGGTATGATCTGCCCTAAACAGTCCCTTAGAATCATATGATGGTCTGGATTGGAAGTGACCTCCAAAGGTCATCTAGTCTAACTGCCTCTACAGTAAGCAGAGGCATCCTCAACTAGATTGGGTTGCCAAAAGCCCTTTCAATCCTCACCTTGAATATCTCCAAGGATGGGGCCTCAACTACTTCCCTGGGAAACGTGTTCCAGTGTTTCCCTCACCGCGAAGAACTCGTCCCTAAAATAAGCATGCAAATGAGTCCTTGCTGTTGGAAAGCTCTTTTTTTTAAAAAAAAAAAAAAAAAAAAAGACAACCAAAGGCTGGAGTTAACTTGCCTCCTGTAGACTGCTGGGGAGCCGGGAGACAAACCTACTCTGACAGATCCATCTGGATATATATCTTTGTTGCTCAGATTTGTACTGGGGATGATACTGTTAATGTATTTAAAAGCAGTATGTTGCTGGCATATAATGAGTGTATGAATCCCAAAGCCAGAGGAACCACAAAAGCCACTGAGCTATGCATACAGTGCTGCAAGGTGGTTTCATTCATGGTAGTCTCAGCCTGTTGTCTGCTGCTTCTCCTGTGGCTCAGTCATCTGTGGAGCACTGTGGGTTTGTTCCTAGGAGGCTCTGTATCCAGGTGCGCATTCTGTGATTCAACTGCACATTAAAAACAAAACAAACCCAAGCCTGCGTTTAGTATACAACATAGTCATCACTGAAATGGTGATGCCATAGTACATTTTATTTTAATTGTTCTTATATTAAGGGTTTTTTTTTGTAAAGGAGTTGAAAGAATTAATTGTGCTCATATTATAGATTAATTAAAGCGTATCGAGAGAACTTGTCTGCAGTTTTGCTTAAAGTTTGCTTGTCCACCTGTAGAATACTAAGGCAAAGCTGTCAGTTAATCAGCTCTTCAGATATCTGATGTTTCAGTTGAAATTCTAACCGTGGGTGGTGTTCCTTTGAAAAATGTCTCAACAGAGGTTATGAGTGGGAGAGCAGAAACTGTACCTATATACAAACTCCTTCTGTGATTGCTAAGCGGTGGACTTACCTTATACTACTCTTTGGCTGCTGTTTTAGGATTCAGTGTAGTTCTGTTTCTTACTTGAGTTCACTAACCTTTTTTTCAACCTGATACTTGAGTTCACTATTTTTTTTTCCAACTGTCTATATCTAATTTGAAGTTGCTATACATGGGAACTTCTGCATATATTGTATTCTCATTTGAGTGTTTGTTATAAGGTAGTTAGTGAAGACCTTTTGTATGTGTTGTTTTTTTTCATATTCCTACTGGTACCTTGCCAAACTGCAGGCAAGTTATTTACAGTGTTTTCACAGAATGATCTGAAGATGGAATGGAAAAGATACCATTGGGACTGAGCTAACTGTAAGAGACTGAGATGCGAGAGAAACAACTGTTACAGAGAAATTTTTGGGTGACTTTGTAAAATAATTTCTTTTTTTTTAGCTGAATTTCTTTTTAGTAAATGGGTGATGTAAGCTAAGAGATGTCTTCACTCAAAAGTCCTGAAATTGTTTTCTTGTACAAGAAGCTTTGTTGCACACTTCCACTGCCCTCTCGCCTAAGAAGCACAGTTAGTGTGTTAAAACTGTTCACTGCCTTCACTGATGGCAAAGATTAGGGGACAAACTCACTGCACTCTGTATAGTGCAGAGTATATGCAGAGACATCATTTATACTATAAGTTAGCTTGGGAAAAGTTATTTCCGGTGATCCTGCTGAGCTTATCTTGTAAAACAGCATCCTTAAGTGGCTGAGAAAACAATGGCAGCTATAGAGAGGGAAAGAGAACTTTTTAAGTGCAAAGCAGTTTGAAGGAGTCAAAGCAGATTATATGATCATGAGCCCAATGTGATGACTTGCATAACAGTCAAGGCCTTAATGGCTGGTTATCAGTGAACCAAGTGACCAGAAAGGAGATACAGATAGCATTTGTTCCCTGCTGGTGACAGATCCTCCCTCCCATTCCTGCTTCTTGTTGTTTTTCTACCTCTGAGCCAAAACAGGCAGGTTAGAGCTGATAGTGGGTTTCTAACAGTGACATTCCTACACTGGCCAGAGGACCTTTCTCCTGGCAGTAAAGTGCATTGTCCTCACACTGCATTCAAGCCCTGCTGGGTAGGGAAACTGTTGTCAGTCTTGCCTGACAGGTGTGTAGTATGCTCAAGTTCTCAGCTTTCTTTTGATAAACTCTGGTTGCTTGTCTTAGATGTTACTGCCTGTTGAGTGTCTTCTGAACTTTTTCAGCCCATTTATATGACCAGATCAGTGCACCTCTATTTTTTTAATTCAGTAATTCCTAAATTCTGGGCCTAATAAACTTAGTCTGTAGACGTGGGTGCTCACAAAGCTATGCTGGTTTTGCGAGCGCTGTGTGCTGCATAGATGTCATAGTGATGAGCCTGAGCTGGTATGGCTGGCCTCTGGTTTGTACACAGCTGCTAGGACTGACATGTTCAGTCTATCTACTGCGCTTCAGGCCGCTTAAAGGTCAGTTGGTGTAATGTGTTTTTATTAATTCAGGGCAATTAGCCCTTTGTGCAAGCATCTCTGTGGCTTATATTTATTTCAGTATAATAGAGTAGGTCTGACTTCAATAGAGTGCAAGGGAAGGAAGAGGATAGCAGCATACCCTAATGGCAGTGGGGAGCTAATTTGCATTGTGGAAAGCTACATAGCAAGTGGAAACAAACTTTATCAGCTTTCTCCGCAACTTGTGTTTTCAGTTACCTTTTTGTCTTAAATGTGGAAGTGTTGGCTTAGCCACTAAACAAGCAGTTTGCTCCGTTTGGAGGGACTGAGCTCGAACTAAAGGCACTTCTAAAATGCAAATGTGCCAGCCCAGTGCCCTTGAGCCACCTGGTACTCAGAGGTTGTTCTCATGCAGTTGCTAAGCCATGATCATGTCCCAGGAGTTGTAATTGTTAGTCCTAAATCAACTGAGGTTATTGTTAGTTGTCCTGTGCTTAACAGAGAGAATAGGGGTCTGTTGCAAGTTTCTGTAGCTGTTGGCTCTGTGGCTCTTTTGATGTGTCCCTCTCAAATCAGAAAATATGACTGCTTTTGCATTTTCCCTAGAGCTGGATATTCCCAGTGTTTGAGGATAGATATTTTTTTATAACTACTGTCTGAGACTGTCCTGGAGTGGGCGAGTTTAACTGTGCTTCAGCATAATTGAGCTTCAAGTAACACCGTGGAGTCTTTTTTGCAGTGTAAATGCTGCATAATCACACATAAAAAGTAACCTGTCCATAGGAAAGCTGTCTTGAAGGTAATTTTTGTTACTGCCTAGATATGTCTGCCTGTAGCCAAGTTTTGGTGCAATAATACCATCAAGTTAATATTTACATGAAGAGCTCACAGTTTATTTCATCTTCAGTAGATAGGAGTATCAAACATAGTTGCAGATGATGGAGAATTCTAATTTTTTCTAATTTTTCTGAATATAGATGTGCTGCTACTTTACTTATTGAATTTATCAGCATTGTTTTATGATTTTTTCTCATAACTCTGTATTTGCAGAGGATCATTTAGCAACAGCCTATGGTGTAGAGAGGTTGCCTAGGACATGCTCACACTAGTACAGTGAACCATAAAACAATGGAGAAACACCTAGAAACATGAAGTAAATAGAAATTTAAAACAAAACAAAGCATCTCAGTTACTGAAGAGTTCCATGTTTCTATGTGGCACTGTTAGTAAAATTTTCTGCTTTTCAGTTTTTACTTACACATTTGTCACGCTCATCTAATGATACTCTCTGCTGCTGTGTTCACAGAATGTCTGCAGCTGTTGTAATGGAGCTTCTGTGTATTTAAAATAAAAGCAACTACTTGATATTAAAGCAGTTCACAATTTGTTGTGTTAAATCTTCTTGATTAGTGCTTCACCAAGTAATAGTGAAGGAATAAACGTTCCCTGGAGGGGTCTGGGATCTAGACTTGTATTCCAACTTTATAGTTCTGTGTCAGTGCTTTAAGACTCTGCTGTTTCTATTAATCAGCCTGAAAGTGGTAGGGTTTTTTATCTTGTTCAGTGCTGGGGTTTGTTTTTTCAGATCTGAATGTTTGCTTATTTCAGACCATTTCTTATTGTATACAGATACCAATAACTTTCTGGTCTTAAATAACTTAGTTTGCAGTGGAGGGTTAGTTGGTTTGTTTGTTTGTGGGGATTTTCTTGGTTTCTATTTTTTTTTCTCTTCTCCTTTTTAAATTGTCCTTAGGGTCTGAGGTATGGGCAGTAAATACATGGGAAATGTCCCATACCTGTGATTGGCAGGAAACAGTAGTTTAACAGGAACATAGCTGGCATTCTGTATATGGCTCTTGCTGGTTCAAGGGGCACATGGTTGATGGGGAAGATGTTGAGTGTTGAAAGGTGATGCTTTATTTGTTCCTCTTGATTCTGGGGTGTGGGCTGACAAAATTCTACAGTTTATTGAACTTTCCAAGAAGGAACCAAACTACAATATATGGATTTTAGGTGTAGTATTACCTGAGTTTTGAAAGAGTTTGGGTATGAATCTAAGCAGAGATTTCAGTGAAACTCTGTCTGCTGGTTTTCCAGCAGTCAATTCAAATTCCTAGTTCCCAACCTTAGAATCTGGTAACTTCAAGGAGGAGAAAACAGGGAACATTATTATTTTGCTTGGAAAATACCCTGCATAGAACGTGCTTCCATAGTAAGGAAGGTGTTAAGATAGAGTGCTAAAACAGGGAGACTGACTTAGTGAGGAGTCTCAAGTCTTTCCTCAATTGATAACTTAACCTGCCACACAACAATCCTGTAAGATGGGACAGACCAACAGGAGCACAGTCTGCTGAATCACATGTCTGAAAACTCAGCAACTGTGTCTGTAACTTACTTTAACACTAAGGAGCTGAAATCCTTTGGTGTAGGCTACTTCACAGACTTTTTTTGAAGGCTGTCGTGCTGCACACTTACTTCATTTGTAGTACTACAGATGTTGAAAATCACACTTCACTGTGTTGTCAAGGTCATGGGTTTATCTAAGACTAACCAGCTATTAGGAGGTAGGGCAAGGTTGTGCTTTTACACATCTAGTCTGTTTTGGGCAGGGTTATCGCAGTTTGTTTAACCTGATGGGGCAGGTCACATCAAACCTCTCTTGGTTGTCTTGGTCTGTGCATGGCATAAAGAGGTTATCTAAGGCTGTGCTCTCCTTTCTGCAGATGGTTGCAGCAGTCAGAGATTCAAAGAACTTCTGTTGAGGGCAGTAAGAAACGATTTGTGGCTTTCGGTCAAGTGTTTTCATTGCATGTGTTTGCATTTAAAAGCACCTACAGTGTTTCCTGTCATTTCAGTCTAGTTTTGGGAGCTATATAGCAGACTTGTCTCTCCTGATTTCTGTGCATAACAGTGGATACCTATCTGCTGCAGTATGTGCTGCCTAGTGTTTGTCATTTCACCTATTTAAAAAGTCATGCATTTGACCAAGAACAAATGGATAAAAGGATCTAATTCTAAAACAAATAAAACCCATTTGGGTAGTATATGTGCATGTGTTTTATTAAGGCTAACACTAGACACTTTTCTGTGAGTTGTGATTTTGGGAATAAGATACTCAAAACCAAGCAGTGGCACCTTTGTCAAGAAGTTCAAGTCTTTTAATCTTGCCAAAAGGATGTCTTCATGTCAAGGATACATGTAACTTACTGGTCACTCCTTTTGTGTTTTGTTCCTTATAGAGTTTTCCTGGCTTATTTCTTTAAGCTTTGTGTATAGACTTTCTTTTGAGCTGAATATTTCTGCAGTTAACGTAAACAGGTTAAGTCCGCTTTTAAAGAACAAAGTTCAGATTTTAAACCGCTCTTCGCAGTCTCCGTATCCTTTGTTCCCCTTCACAAGCACCTGGGCTGTGGTGTTCAGAACAGGCTGTACTGAAGGATGTGTGTTTGGGGCCTGTCCTGTGCTTGTACTTGAAGTTGTCTGGAGGTAAGCCAGCTCTTCATTTTGATGTTGTAAAGTTGTGCTAGCATAGCAGAAGATTGATTTTGCTCCTTTGTGGGACTTGCTAACTTCCTGAGCCCTGTGCCACATCAGTGAGGCCAGGCAGCATTCCCTGCAGAGCTAAGATATTACAGTTCTGGCTGTGCAAAGAGGAGGCAGATCATGTGCACCTCTGCCTGTATGTGACCACAGGCTTACCCAAAATTTGTTAATCCATGTGAGTACAGCATTTAAATGGCTGTTTATGTAGAAACAGCACTGATAATGGGAAGACTCCTGCACGGTAAATAACTGTTAGGACAGTTCCCCTCTAGACTGCTCAACTCCCTTCTGCTTCTTGCTAGTTGTGTACCACCTTACACTTGTGTGTTTGTCACAGCTCTCTTCCTGCACTGAGATGGGTAGAAGAGTGCTTTGCGTCTTATGTGTTACCTGCAGCACGGTCTGGATTGTAACCTAGGGTGCTAGCTGTTAGCCAAAGGTGGAACTCTGAATATTTTGATGTATCTGTTGTGTTGGGAATCTGGACTAGAGTTTTTGCCACTGTGTCCTCCTTTTTCATTTTCCTAGGAAGATCCAGTGTAACACAAATGTGTGACTGTGCCACAACCATGTCTCCTGTTGCATTTGAAAATATCACATGCTGTAGACAGAGCAGTCCAAAACATGTTTTTGAGGATGCCACCCATCTTCTCTGCAATTCTGGACAACTTTCTTGTTCTGAAATAGCAGACTACTGTCATGAGACTTGTATAACTAACATAAAGACTGGGAAAGAAAAGTTTTAGTACCAAGAAAACAAAGGTCCTGCAGGCACAGGATGAAGAGAAGTTTTATATTCCTTGGTAAAAACTAATTCCTTTGCTGTTTGATCCTAATGTAAAATTCAAAGAAAACAGAGCATCTAGAATAAGTTCAATGTATTGATACTCTACTGCTGCTACCTTTGTGTAGTAGGTTGTTAGCTTACGTCTAGCTGTCTTGTGTCAATCTGAGATGTAAATAAAAATGCTACCATGCAATTTATTGGATGGGCTGGAAATTAATTACTTTTATGTCTTCATTATTTCTCATCCTGCTTGCAGGGAACTTTCCCCTAGAAGGAGACAGCTTGAAAGGCACTCGTTTTTCTTAAACTATTTTTAATGCTTTAAAGTTATGTGAAGCACTTACTTAAGACGTTTATTTTTGGCAGAGAAGAAAACAGCTGAATTCTCCTGTATATATTCTTAGTGCTGCAGAGTGAATCTCCTTTTTTTCTCCTCTCCTCCTTGACAGGCTCCATCTGTATTTTTGTCTCCTGCTCCCACTTGTCTCATGGAGACTAAGAATTGGGAAGCTTTACCAGGAGGAGGGGGAAGCAAAATGTGCTGTGGCCTCTTGTTCTACACTTCTTGCCTGTTGATCTCAAATGTATTGCCATGATCATAGCTCAAGTTAACCAGGAGCACATTAGGTCAGGCATTTGGCAGGTTACTTTTTATAAGCTTTAGTTTCTTAGCCTGCAGATGTGGGGTTTGGAGTGGAGGTGCTCTTTTCAGTGACTTGCATCCTCTTGGAGCAGAAAAGAAAAACAATGGGGGAAGTGAATGGCTGGGAAAGCTGGTCCCTTTGAACAGTGGGGTAACACAAGAGGTTCCTGGAGGGGTCAGGCTGACTGGCTGGTCTGTGGATTTTATTGTTCTCTGGGGAGACAGCTGGCTAAGGGAAGCAAAACAAAACTGTAGCCATGCATATTTTAAGGCAGTTTGTGTGGGTGTTCCAAGCAGTTAAAATACCTGTTTTCGTTCCCACATTGAGATTTTGAGTATTTTTTCTGGGCCCTAATTTGGACCTTTAGTAATATTCGTCTGATGCCAACAGGAGCCTTGAACTGCCCAGAGGTACTTTAAGATCCTCCGAGAGATAGTAAAACTTTTACCAATGGAGTTACTGTACAGTTTTAGTTCTATATTTAACCCCTGTTGCTTGGTGCACACATTAGCATGATGAGAACCTGTTTTCCCTAGTCAATTCATCACTTGTTGCTCAGTTGCTTTGATAAAGACAGATTTTGTGCATTGTTGGCACTGATCTTTTCTCACTGATTTTTTTTCTCGCCGTGGGCCAAAGAGATAACTGGAAGGGTCTACAAAGAGTGGAGTGAAGGAACGTGATCTAGTGGGAGCAGGAAAGCTACAGTGATGTGTGGGGCTGAAGGTTGTCTGGGGTTTCTTTGGCTTAAAAATCTTTGTTGCAGAATTGCTCACTCTTTGTAGGCACAACCTTGTGCCATTGGTCTGTAGTGCAATACAGCCTGGTAAGTGCAGGGCAGAGAGAGAGGAGCGGCTTAGCTCCTTGCCCCTGCCTTCAAGACCGCTCAATATATATAGGCAACTGCTTACAAAACCCACTGCTGTGGTGTCAGTACAGCTAGATTGTAGTGCCTCAGCTCCATCAGTGCTGACTGCTGTTTCTGCAGGAGAGCATTTGGATTCCTATTATACCAGCTTTGATGGTTCCAGCTACTGTTTTCTCCATTTCTTGGGTCATTAGTTTTGCAACACCAACTCTGTGAGATTTCATGCAAAATCATCATGTTGTAAGAATGTACTCTTGCAGTGGTAGCTGCCTGGGGTGTTTTCTCACATGCTGCACCCTGCTGTGGGTCCTATAGGCAGTGGTTAATTTTTGCTCTGAGTTGTTCTTCCTTTCAGTTTTCTTGCATCACCACAAACTGTGGTAAGTGTAAATAAGGTGAATCCACATTAAGCAGAAGTTGGAATTTTCTGGCTAATCTTGTTCTGCTGTTTTCTTGTGTATTATAGGATCATCTACGTTAAAGAAAAAAAAAATCTTACATGTGTGCATATGTTTTATAGAATCATAGAATGGTAAGGTTGGAAGGGACCACAAAGATCATCTAGTTCCAACCCCCTGCCATAGGCAGGGACACCTTCCACTACTACAGGTTACTCAAGGCCTCATCCAGCCTGGCCTTGAACACCTCCAGGGAGGGAGCAGCCACAACCTCCCTGGGCAACCTGTGCCAGTGTCTCACCACCATCACTGGAAAGAACTTCCTCCTGACATCTAGTCTAAGTCTCCCCTCTGCCAGTTTAAACCCATTGCCCCTAGTCCTGTTGTTACAAGACCTTGTAAATAATCCCTCCCCAACCTTCCTGTAGGCCCCCTTCAGATACTGGAAGGGTACTACAAGGTCTCCTGGAAACCTTCTCTTCTGCATGCTGAAGAGCCCCAACTCTCTCAGCCTGTCCTCATAGGAGAGCTGCTCCAGCCCTCTGAGCATCTTTGTGGCCCTCTTCTGGACCCGCTCCAACAGTTCCATGTCCTTTGAATCACCGAAACAATTCCTGCATTTTATCCTGATACATTTAATGCTACTTAGCATGTTTTAGCTACTTTCCCTCTTTGCTTATGTCTACAGGCAATAAAAGATTTTTAAATTAAAATGACCAGTGTTAGCAGGAAAGCTGATGGTGCACCTGCCCACAGTGTAGTACTCACTGCCAGTCTAGTCTAGAGTTCTAGTGTGTGCATTTTCTGGGGTCATCCTGGGTTGTTTGATGTATTAAAGGAGGAGAGAGAAGAAAGATGACAGATTTCAGTGAGAAAAGCTTACAACCCTTGAAGTCGTATTGTCTGTTACTCATTGCAGTAATAGATATGACCAGGCATCCTTTTCATGACCTACCATAATGTCATAGATCATCTTTGTGAGATGTAGATGCCCACAGTGTTGAAACACTTGGCTCAGGATGTGCTGTGGAAGTGCATGTTCTGTAATCTTTGCTGCCTGATGAGCCCAAGGGTGCCTCTGAAAGTTCTTATCAGACAGTAAATAAAAAAAATTAGTTATGTTTGTGTAGGGCGTTTCCTAACTGCACTGCTAGCCTGTTTGGTGTCAAAGTGCACATGCTGTAGAGATGATCATCTTGCTAAGTATTAAAAACAATCACTTCTTTAAGTTTCTGTGTGAAGGGAGAGGCTTTTGCCCTTTTGTGAAATGGACTGGACTGTTCTAAACCCGTGGTTGTTGGTAGTTGCTACAAGGAAGTGCCTGGAACCACAGAGCATGTTACAGCACACAGCATTTAAGCCAACCAAAATGCATTTACATTGGTATGTCTCTTTATAAATAGCTATAGGTCACAGCTAATAAAGCAGCAGTTACTCATTCCTCTATTACTACAAGATAGTTAGTGGGCTGAACTCTAGCTATTATAGGTCCTTCTGCATTATTAGTGTATTCAAGTGTACTGCTGTTTACTATGTTGTAAATGCGACAGATCTGAGCTGTGTGAGGGCTTGTTCAACAGAAGAGACTTATTTGGAAAGCTCTAGTTAAAACTTGAATGACACATGTCTAGTAAGCAGTATATATACCAGAGTACTAACCCTTCAAGCCTATCACAGTTAAGGACATGGCAAACATCTGCAGTGTCCACAAGGTAGATCAAGTCAGTAATTTTCAAATGCAGGAAGTAATTTTTATTGGTCTTAGTTTCATGTCTTGCAGACTGGCAGGGTCCAGACCTGACAGCAGGCAGTGCAGAAATTTGAGCTAGCCAATCTAAAGTTGCAGAGCTAGTGTTGCCTTTTGGAAAGGTACAGGCCTGATTTCCCCTGCACGGTGGTTAGTGTCTTGCTTTTCTGGGAGCAAAGCTGCAGTGGCAAAAAAGAATCCATTTATGAAAGGCCGTATAAAACTTTTGTTTGTTTGAACTGGGGACAGGGGCTCTGTAAATGCAGGAATACCTGTGCTGTTCCCCTGAAGTGGAAGATTATTTCCTACGTTTCTCTGTTGTTTAGTGTAAATATTTTTTATTTTTATTTTTTTCCCCAAAAGCTCCAACAGATGGGGCTTTCACCAGTTACTGTGGGAGATTGCTTCATGGGCTAACAGATTTATCTGCAAGGAATTCTTTCTGCTGATCAGCCCATGTGTTTCCTTCTTTTCATCCCACCGATCACAGTTAACTTATTTTGTATACTGCTAGTCTTAAGTATTACCTTTCTTCTAAAGGCAGGTCACCTTTCAGACCAATACACTCTTTTACCATACCAGCCATTCACTTTGGCTGAAAGTAGGGTTGCTCCATAGCTACTTAACTTCAGTGTTGTTTAACTGTGCTTTATTCTATGGTAACTTGTTTGATTAGTTGTAACCTGAAAGTTTCAAACTAACCACCAAAGAAATTTAGATATCTACATAAATATAGCTGTGATCTGAGAACCTGAGTCTTTCTGTTGCCTTGGATATCTTAGCTGTGTTTAGCTTTCTTGGTGGAGATCAAGCCCTTTTGCCTGTTTTTTGTTGCTTGTCACCATGTTCCTTCCAGTGTTCTAGAACTCTTTTTCCTGGCAGCCTTGAAAGGTGCAGAAAAGAAGTGGATTCCATTCCATGTCATCAGCAAGGTTATCGTATCTTGACTTAATGGTATTTTTGAAGGCTTATAATTTACTTTAAATAAAGCTTGATGTCATATAGCAAAAACTTGTTCTTCTTTTTCTCTGTTCCCTCTCATTTGTGTTTGAAAAGACTCCCAGATTAACGCTCACACCCTGCAGCAAAAAAATATCCTGCATCACTGGATTATATTACCACAAGGGGCCTACAGGAAGGCTGGGGAGGGATTATTTACAAGGCCTTGTAACAACAGGACAAGGGGCAGTGGGTTTAAACTGGCAGAGGGGAGATTTAGACTAGATGTTAGGAGGAAGTTCTTTCCAGTGAGGATGGTGAGGCACTGGAACAGGTTGCTGAGGGAGGTTGTGGCTGCTCCCTCCCTGGAGGTGTTCAAGGCCAGGCTGGATGAGGCCTTGAGTAACCTGTAGTAGTGGGAGGTGTCCCTGCCTATAGCAGGGGGTTTGGAACTAGATGATCTTTGAGGTCCCTTCCAATCTTACCATTCTATAAGGGTATGTTTCAGAGGCAGCTACATTTCTGCTTTCATTTTGTATATTTGTATTGAAACATTGGAAGTGACCATGGGTAGCAAACACAATGTTTGTTACATTACGGAGCACATAGCATTGCAAAGGATATTTTGAAATATTTTGAAATATTTTGATTCCAGTTTTATGTCTTTCCCCATGAGGTTGATTTTTTGTGGAGCAGGGTCGCAGGTAGCATTTCAACAGTAATTGTAGGCATTATTAATTGAAGGTATTATTTATTAATAAATATTGACCGCTTGATGGCTTTCCACTTCTTTCCTGTGCTGTGTTAAGAAATACTTGAGATAATTTCTGCCACTCAGAAGTTCCCAAAGTTCCCATTGTGGTGTGTATAATCATCTTGCAGACTCTGAGGAGTATTTCAAAGGGCTCCCATTCAGTCTTAGGAAAATGCTCTGTTTTCAACAACCCCAGCATTTTGGCATTTTGATTGCTCTGGGATCTCTCCACCAGGGTTTCCTGGAAGATTTCAGGCCAATTCAGTCTTCTGTATGTTGTTTCATTTTCACTCTCAAATTAATTTGGCAAAACTCTGGTAGTTTTATCATCCTTAATTTTCTTGCTTTTCAGAAAGGACTAAGTGTTCTTTAGGAGAAGGTTCTAAAAGGGCATTCATCTAACTTGTCATCTTTTATTCTTATGTATTGCTCTACTCCTGGGAGTAATCATCCATCTGTAGTATGGTGCTATTTTATTCCCCTCACGAGTGGCATCCCCAGCTGCTGTTTGCCTCTGGCAAAGCCAACAAATGGTTATTGTGTTCTGGAACCATGCTAGGTCCCCTGTGTCGCTCCTTGGTTAGTAGTGTTGTGTTTTATTTAGGATTTAGCAGCACTTGAATAACATCAATTTATTTTGAGCCTTTCCTTCTCGGTCTCCCTCCTCCTCTCTATTGATTTTTCTGTTTAGAGCCTAGACTTACTAAAGAGTGACAGCCCAGCCTGATGAAATCTTTAGTTACTTGGGATAATACACTTTGGGTTGTTTTTCATTTCTGATGTTTGAGGTTTTATAATAATTATCTTTCATGCAGATCTCTGAGCTTATTTTTGTCCGTAGTTAAACTATGTAGTTCAGAAGAGAAATGTTAACCAATTTTGAGCAAAATGGCACTCAAATTTCACTTGAGAGAATGTGAATAAGCAGCTCAGTCAGACTTTTACATTAAGGTAACACTGGTAGTGATGGGACAAAACAGCTGTTCTCAAGGTGAGTGTGAAGCCTTGGAGCATAGTTCGTTGTGTTTTAGTTAAAGCATTACGGCTCAACAAGTTGTAATCCTGGTATTTTTCCTCTGAAGTACTGATGTACTTATAATAAAAATTCTTGAAGACTGGTGCATGCAACCAGGACTGAACTGGCCTCACGACAGGTCCTGCTGGAGGTCAGTAGAAAGCTGGTATGGAGGATACCCTTATTGTTTTTCAGTCTCTTGTGTTTTTCTGAGGACTTGGCTTGGAATTCAGCGTTTCAGGACATGCATGTAGATCCTGTGGTGCTTCCTGTTTGTGAGCAGTTATGTTTTCACAGCAGCATAGGTCTTGTACATGTTAGGCACTGCAGATGTCTACAAGGCCCCAGGAAAGTTTACCTTTGGTTTTGCATGTAGGCCTCTGCATTCCCCCACGCCACTTCCCCCCACACCCTGCCTCTTGCTTCCATGCAAATAGGAAGAAACAGACAGAAGTAATGGTAAGTTGCTATTTATTAGCACACCTATGTGTGTGTGTGTGTGTGGGGAAATTATTAATGCAACATATGGCTGAAGTTTCCTGGCACAAGCAGCTTTCCATTTCATAGTTCTCCAACATCCCCTGTTCCAGCTCAGACAAGTTGATTTCCTCCCACCAGCAGATGTAGACAGGAGCAATAGAGCTGTGATAACATTATCTTTAATAGGGGCCAGCCAGGTCACACACTTCAGTCTTTTCTGTCTGTAAACAGCAGTGAGGGATGGCCCAGCAGGCTGCCAGCACGGAGTCATGGCCGTGTAAGCTTGACTGAAGAGGATGGGGCGGGTGACAGTTCTGTGCTTTTCCTCAGCCACTGAGGAGGGATGGAGGGAAATAAAAGGTATGCACAGAGAGATGCAAAGCAGTGGAAAGGGAAGTTATAGTTAGAAAACTTAAAATGCTCTTTCCAGTGTCTCTGGTAAGGCATGGTAATCAGGAATTGGACAGCTCTGGACCGACTGCCTTCTGGTGGGAATCCCTGACTAAATGCAGCCGTACCACATTGCAACATAGCTTATAGCAAGCAGCCTTTGGAAATTGCCTTACCAGCCCCTGCTGGGAGGTGGTTAGCTTTTTTTATGCTGCTGCAATGTGCAGAGTAAACTACTACACGTGCCAGGACTTTTTTTTCCCAGTCATTTGAGTTTTTAAGTCAGCTGTTCTGTGCTGGTGGATTGAGCATGTACAGCGAGTTGCAGGATACAAAGAGTGCAAGCTCTCCTCTCTCTTCCCCACCCCACCCCCTTTTTGTTTTAGCATGGTCTTTCCCTGAAGTTTTATGAAGCCTATTATTAAGTGAATGTTGCCATAAATTAAAATGGAAAGTTTGTTCATGCCTCTTGCTTTCAATAAGGAAAGGGCTTTTCATTTGGAAGTAGACATTTGTCATGAAAACTTCAAGTATGCTTGTGCCTGAAATTTCAAGATATTTTACTCAGACTAACAGTGAAGACCAAAAGGTCAGTCAGGAAGCACATGGAAGGGTTTTTATCATCAAACAGGCCTTTTTTTCAATTATTTGTGCTTTCAGTTGTATGTGAAAACGTCTGATGCAAAAGTGCTGTCAGCAGTGTTATGTAGTTTCAATTTCTACCGCTCAGGCAGCTTCGGGTTGACTGCTTATGGTTTGAGGGTGCTTGACTCTTAAGTGTGAGACAGGCAAGAGAAAGAGTGTTCATGTCGTCACTCTAAGGGTGATCAGAGAGTATCTCTAGTTATGAAGTGATGTCAACTAATTGCATCATCATAATTTCAGGTCTCCTTTCCTCACCAAAATGCAGACACTTAAATACTACAAGAACTGACTATGGGGAAATGCACAGATGCTCTCAGTTTCAGAAGGTGATTTAGAGTAGCACTGTGATGGTTTCTTCTCTGCCATATCCTAAGTGAAAGTTAACTAGTTAAGGGAAGGAGAGGAAGAAAATGCCTGTGTGTATGGTCTCCAACAAAATGGTAGATGTACATATATGTGTAAAACTATCAATAAAATGTGTTTGTATATGTTATACTTGACTTTTTTTTTTTTTTTTTTTAATGGACAACTTCCTTACTGGCTAAGGCTCTAACTTCAGCTGCAATGTCTCTGCTCAGCTGGTCTCTGAATATTGTTCTGTTTGTAGTAGTTCAGTGTGTCTGCACTGACCGTCTAGAAGCTGTGTAGACACATTACTTCAGGTGCAGTGTCACACCACTACTTTTGGTTCTCTCTCTATGGTCAGGCTAGTAGATGGAGTCAAGTAGCCCTTTGGAAAAAAAGACAGGAAAATTTGGGGAGTTTGGCTGGAAGTGACTTTATACCCCTCCAGCAAAGCAAGATTTGCAAAAAGAGATGGGAAGTCTAGCAAGGATGAAGCTTTGTAAATGTTTATGGCAAGCTTCTCTGAGGTAGAAGCAATATCTTTACTCTTGCTGAAAACTGAGGCTAAATATCTGTAAAATTTTGGGACCATTCCTCTAGTATTTTTAATATTAAAGCTTCACTTGCAGGTTTTTACGAATTCCTGAAATACATTTTGTTATTTGGCATGCCTGCAAGAAATGCCAAGCATCCTTTACGATCAAGTCCTTGAGATTTTCACGGCTCAGCAGCCTTTAGTAATTTCTTCCTTTAATTTATCAAATTGTCATCCTGAAATAATAAATAATTTTTTTTTAAAAAAGAAAATACCTGAGCGGCACACCATTTTATCCTGTAATTTAAACAAACCCAACTTGATGTAATCCTTGTATTACTAAATTTTGTTAGTTTTCCTGCTTCAGAATAGCTGGGCCAATAACCTCAGTTTTAGTGTTTTGTTCTCCTGAGTTTAAGCTTATCTTCCCTAATGATACAGTTCCTCTTGTTTTCATTCTTATGACTATGTTCTAATGATACTGTGAGATTGTCAGACCTCCTCAGCATGGCAAAAGCAAGACTTTTTACCACTCTCATTTAAAGTGAATTTTACTGAAAATGTGCAGTCTGTGCCAATCATTCTCTGTTGGGCAGGTGCTGCAGATAAAAAGCATGAAAACTTTCTACCCTGGCAACTATTGCTCTCTCTACGTGCATTTCAGCGCCCTAGTACACCACGAAGGCCACTTAAATCTGGTGAAATGATGAACAGGATGGATTAAATGTACTTTGGGTTGTATTTACATACAACGCAACATCATTCAGAGTCCCTTGAAAAAGGGAAATGCACCTAGAAATTCAACATTTCTGTAGCTAATAGCTTACAGAAGCAAAGAGGATGCTGCTGGCCTAGCTGTTCCCTCTGCTAACCATCTGGAAGCTAGAATTACAGCAGAGACATTGGCGATCTCTTGGGAAGTGCAGCCAAGCACACAGGAGCGCCAACCGCTCTTGATATTTGACCACTACTGCTGAAGAATTATCTTTAAACTGAACCTGAGCCATGTGGTGGAAGTCCAGAACTGAGTTTCCTCATCTCTTAGGATGAAGATTGGTAGCCAGGCTTTCTGGGATGTATTTCTAATATATGAGCTTTTCTGTTTATCTAATCCCATGACCAAAGGGAGGGAGGTTATGCAGTGCACATGTACACGGCTCCAAGAGAAACTTTCAGAAGAACATGTTTCTTTCATCTTAACTATCTCTATATCCAGTAGTT
>VWZE01014796.1:64367-82251 GCA_013396675.1 Eubucco bourcierii | reverse complement strand
TTGCCTTTAAAGTGTTCCAGTTTGCCTGTTCCCTGTATGTGTAAATTTCCAAACCGTGTGTTTTTGAACCTTGCAAATAAGATTTCTGGCAAGATGTAATGTTAATAAACGGTGTTCATAGTTATTAACAATCTCTGCCGGGATATCAAAAATTGATGCCATTGTTAATAGTGAATCGTTTTCACTACAGACCTAAAATGGAAACCTCACTCAATGGAAAATGGAAACTACCTCAGAAATACCAATTTACTGGTAGGAGAGTTTTCTTTTGTACATCACTTAGCACATTAGTGCTTGCCAAGTAGAAATGTGTTGATTATCTTTACCCAGTTCAGCCTTAGGTGTGTACTTACTGCTTCTCAACAAAATAAGGAAATGTCTGTACATTTCTACACTCCATTTTTTGTTGAAATAAAATAATGTAGATAGACAAATGTAACTCTGCTGTCTGAAACCCTTTAATTCCTGGGTTTATTGGCACCTCCGTTTTGAGTTATGACTTGCAACTTTGTTTCCTACAGTCTCATTTTGAAGACTCTGAGGTTTTCTTCTTCTAAAGCATAAAGCATTTACTGAAATGCTAAGAGTTAAGTTGGTAAAAGGAAGAAAAGTGTTTATTTGTGTTGACATTAGTATTGACATCCTGTATTTTCAAAGATGATGAATTTACTCACATTATGGTAGGAAAGTAACAGAGTTTAGTAATTCCTATTGCCTAGTCAATAAGTATCATATAATTTTGTGACTCTTGTATAGCTTGTTTGACAAAATGAGCTTAATTTTGAACCAGTGTGAGGAAGTTACTTTTCTATGGATCAACCAAACTAGCCTGCTGAGTAATAATTGTTTCATCTGGATGGATGAAATAATTGTTGCTGTCTGATATGCTGGAGTTGCTGTCTTATAAACAAATAAGATGTTCTTATCTGCAACTCTTACATAAAGTGATTTCTAATTTCCATAGTAATTAATCAACTTTATTAGATTTTCCCTTGGCCTTTGTAATTGTGTTGATCACTCCAAATTATACGCTGTAATTTTAACTGAAATAAAGTGTTTTGATGATCTCTTCATTCCTTCATTATTTTGTTTCTCAAGAGATGGGAGAAAATATTGGTTTGTTACAAATCAGATACTGCGCAGCTGTGCTGAGCTATGTATCCAGGAAGCACTTGTCTTTCTAGCTGAATAGATTAGTTTCTTCTTGGACAGGCTGAAGAGTTGGGTTGAGAGTAACCTTTTGAAATTCAAGAAGGGCAAGAGTAGAGCTCTGCAGCTATGGAGGAACAACTCCATGTCTCAGGTTAGGGACTGACTTGTTGGAAAGCATCTCTGTGGAAAAAGACCTGGGATTGCTGGTGAATAGCAGAATGACCATGACTTGTTCCAGTCCACAGGTCCAATAGTAGGGCAGCTTAACCAAATTGAATTTCATGGGCAGCATCAGAATGCTGCATTTTCCCCGTCACCCAGTTTTTGTTTTCTGCCTAATGTGTACAGTAATAATTTTGAAGACATTTTGCTTTCCTGAGTTTGTTTCTACTTTTGACTTTTTTTGCCATAGCGAATATCCTTGTAGACAGCAGAGAATGAATCTGAGCAAAGCCCAGGGATGTGTGGAAGGGATCTTACTTCCTTTTCTACCCATTGCTCCCTGTTGAACACTGGGTACATCTTAGGCTGTGGGCCTTGGGTGGCATCTCAAACTGCCAGGTGAGCTCCACCTCTTTCCCAGACAACAGTGAGTCAGGAAAAAATTAGGTTGATTGAATTGGGCAAAACGTAGCCTGAATTCAGGGTTATTAGCTTAGCTCTTTGCTCTGGAAGGGATGAGAATTTTTCTTTATATGATGAGCAGCACTTCTGCTCAGATCGCCACTGTCTGAAGAACAAGGTAAGAGGAGTCACACTTTGCATCCTAGATGAGTCTCTTGTGTCTCAGTTAGAAGCTATGCCACGTGATGATGGGTTGTCTTTTCCTCTTCTAATTCCTGACACATTCTTGTCACTTCCAGCTCAGATGCAGCATGAAGACAAGGCACCACACACTCTGAGAACAAAAAACTGCCTTTCTCCTCCCTTGCTTCATCTCTGCTCCCGAGAGGACCCCTTCTCTTATCTCATGCCAGCACTGCTCCAGGTAGGGTTTAAAACTTATTCTGAGAGGGAACCAGAAAAGATCTGTATGAGAAGGGCTGTAAAACAAAACCACTCTTTTAGGACAGGTAAACCATTTGGTCACTTCTGGAGTGAACTCTCAATCTCACTAAGTGCCCCATCCAGCCTTCTCTTAAACACCTCCAGGAATGGTGACTCCACCACCACCCCAGGCAGACCACTCCAAATGCCAGTCACTCTTTCCATGATGAACACCTTCCTAACTTCCAGCCTAAACCTGCCCTGGTGCAGTTTGAGACTGTGTCCTCTTGTTCTGTCACTGGGTGCCTGGAAGAAGAGACCAACCCCTGCCTGGCTACAACCTCCTTTCAGGTAGTTGTAGAGAGCAGTAAGGCCTCCCCTGAGCCTTCTCTTCTCCAGGCTGAACAATCCCAGCTCCTTCAGCCGCTCCAGCCCCCTCACCAACCTTGTTGCCCTTCTCTGGGCACGTTCAAGCACCTTAACATCTTTCTTAAATTGAGGGGCCCAGAACTGGACACAGTACTCAAGGTGTGACCTAACCAGTGCTGAGTACAAGGGCAGAATGACTTCCCTGGTCATGCTGGCCACACTATACCGTTGGCCTTCTTGGCCTGGGCACACTGCTGGCTCATTCAGTTCAGTTGCTGTTGAGCAGCATGCCCAGGTCCCTGTCTGCCTGTCTACTTTCCAGCCACTCTGTCCCCAGTAGGTAGCGCTGCATGGGGTTGTTGTGACCAAAGTGCAGAACCCGGTACTTGGACTTGTTAAAACTCATGGCGTTGGACTGTGCCCATCTATCCAACCTATCATCCCTATTTCCCCACAGACTGCAGCAAGACAATATCATCCTCAGAATATGATTTAGGGCAACAGAAGTGGAGTAAATCAGATAAATACAGAAAAGACAAGCCCATAAATGTGAGCTGATCCCTTGGGAGCTTTGTTCACTCACTGTCTCTCACAGGATGACTGGCAATGGCCCTGGTTTCTTAGAAAATCTTACACTAAAATGTAATCTTAAAAAAAAAAAAAGTTACAAAGAGACAGAATGGGAAAAAAAGTAAGCAGAGCAGAGTCTGCTTTAAGCAGGAGAGCACAGTATATCACTGAGGGCACTTGCAGTGAAATGGAATTTTCTCAATGCTTATTTGGACAATGGACTGTATGCACTTCTCATTGCCATACTAAGCAAGTGACTTGGAGTCCCTTTATTTCCTTCTATAACTGAACTGCAGCTTCCCATACCTGTCACATGTCACCCCTGCATCTGTCCATATAAATTCTGCTTGGTATCATACTGATTGCTTTGTATCTGTAGTCAGTGGAAGGGGTGCTCTGAAACCCTTCTCTATGTCATGGCAGAGGATATAAAATCCCAGATGACCTCATAGCACAGCTGAATAGTGCTGCTTTCATCTGCCTCTGCAAACAGTGCCCAACTGGGAAAGCAATTTTAATGTCTTTCTGGCTGGACAGGCTGTGTTTGTTAGGATCAACAGACAAAGTTCTGGGTTGGTGAATGTCTCTCAGCATTAAATTCTGTAAGATCAGTGTTCTCTCTGGGAACAGAGGGGTTTTAAATTAATATTTAGTTGAAATGGTCAATATGAAAGAGAAGCCAAAGGTGAAACTTACTTGGGTGCTTGGAGCAAAGTTCAGGGTTTAACTACTATGTTAGATGAATAAAATCTACCCTTGAGCTCTTTCCAGGCAGGCCTGGATATGAATGTGTAAGAGATTTTGAGCAAAAGGTTATATCCCTGTGGTATAATGATTTCAGCATGTTGGAAGAAAGGAAATTTCCTATTAATCAGCTTTATTCCAGTGTGCAAGGTCACAAAGCATGAACTTGGAACCTCATTTTGCATTTCATAGCTCTGCCTAAATCAAACCCAGGCTGCAGACATAACTCTCCTTTTTATTTGCCAGAGTAGCCTCTTCGTCATAGCTATCTTCAGTCAGTTTCAGTGGTTCCAAATCAGATAGTGCCTTTAACCTCCATGTTAGCCCACTTCTGCATCAAAAGTAATAGTTCCTTCCTTGAAAATCCAGCCCTTGAGGGCTCTTTTGGCCTACAGATAAAGTAGCCACATCGCTCATGTAAAGAGATACAAGACATCTTCATACCACATCTGTGAATATCTGTTCTACTTCTTGACCATATTCAATGAGTACTTTATACTGACTTCAGTTTAAAAAGCATCATCAAAAAAGCATTTGATGATTCTCTTTGTTTGACAAAATCTTTCCAGTGACTTGGTGACCAAGCAAAGATGCTACAAATTTCTTTCCATGATATTTTCTCCTTATTTCTTCCATTTCTCCTTGTATTTCTCCCATATTTGAAAGCTGATGCTTTTTCCAGTCAAGGAATGCTGTGCTACAGTGATCCACTGGTAACCATTCAACAAGTATGACCATGAAGAAGAACAGAAAAATGCAGCTGCACCAACCTGTAGCGACACTTTTTCTCCAAGGAAGAGCGCACTTGGAAAAAACAAACAACCAACCAACCAACCCACAAACCAAGACAAAACAAAACAAAAACCCCACAAAAACCCCCACAAAACCAGCCAAACAACAACAAACCAATTAGAAACTCTCTCCAGAGATTTAGGTTAAATGATCTGAAATTAAATAGCTGTCTATGGCTCTCCTTGAGTGATAATTGGCTGCAATTTTGCTGTTGTGGTTCAGCACATGATGTGATGTGAAAAGTGTAGAGAATTTCCACTAGTTTCTAAACTGTCAGATTTCTGACATGATCTCTGAGGACAGCTGTAACAACCCAGTAACAACCTTTTCACTAAACTATGAAGTGAAATTCTGGTGCTCCCTTGGCCTTCGTGAAAAGCTACCTCCAAACTTTCTATTTTCTTCTTAGATCTTTGCAGACAGATTCTGTATTCTACTGCTTTAATCCCTCTCACTGCATCTTGAGTCAACTGGGTTTGCCCACAATTTGCCCTACAATCGCAGCTCGTAATTAACGTTTTGCTGTGTTCTTTCCTCATTAGTAACCTATGTAACCTGGCCACTTTTCAAAAGAAGGGTCAGGGGATGCCATTTTTCTGTTGAGAGTCCTCTGCTGGTGTGCACTTTTGAAGGACTCAGTGCAGATCTTAAAGTCAGTAAAACACCATTCTCAAATGGATTATACTGTGTAAAATTGCACTGTTCATCATGATGACACCCAAGGTCAGTACTGCTGGTACAGGGAAGTGACTAAATAAACCAGTCCACTAACAGAGAAGATCTTGAAAGAGCAAGACACAGAAAAACCTGTTCAAAAAAAAAAAAGGAAACAAGAAACATCTCTGGATGCATAAGACACATTTCTAGTCCACCTTTATTGAAAGATTAGTCCTACTAAAAAACAAATCACATAAACCTTCTAGAGGCTTTGCTGCATTAACAAAAAGATGTTTATGCTGGCTGAAGATGTAGTCTGTTTATTTGGATGTTAGGACTCAATAGTTTTCATTCACTTCACTGAAAAGTAAAGGGGTGTGAGTTTATCCTGGAGGATATGAGTCAGCCCTATAGATTAATTTTACTATCTGTAAGAATGGACAGGAGCATTGTCCTGGTTTAATATGCTCCATGATGCCAAAGGAACAGAAGGGTGAAAATGCAGTGCCTCAAAACACAGTACCTGTATTTGAAACACATTTTTACAATCAGAAGAAAAAGGTGAAGATGTAACAGCATGGCAAAAACCACTCAAAGACTTGTCCACAAGTCTGATGAGATTTATGGTCCATGTTCTTGGCCCAGGCATTTTTGCTATGCTGGAAAAGTAAACACAAGGTAATGGAAAACAATTATGAGTAATTCCTTTACTTCAGAGGTGATTAATGTGACACAGTCAAGTTCAATCCTCTGAAGAGACTTCAGCAACACTCTTCACTGATGTGTTTTCTGAGCATGGATTTGATACTATTCCACAAGAGAGTTTAATTTCCTGCTAAAAATATGGTTCATGATCAAAACTGAGATAGACATAAATACTAGCTGCTGAGCTTGCAAGACTGATCTGTTTCTTGTCAGCAAATGATAAGAACATAGAACATCTTCAGTTTTACGATACAGATAATTCTGTATTACCAAAACCGTGCAGAACTGAGTTGAAATAGTCTCATGTACTGTGCGGTGAGTGATCTGATCAGAGCAGACTACCAAGGAGTTTCTGCCCATATTCCAGCGGGTCTGTGTGTACTTCCAGTTTAAAAACTGAAAGCATTTGCTGCTTCAAATGAAGTAGTGACACTCAGAAGTTTGAATGGCTTAATTCTCTGAGATGTAGTTGTGACACACTGATTGCTGGACTCTGAGATCATTGATGTTTAGTGTCATGCAGTATGAAGCTAGTTCAAATGCACATATACTTCCTTTTCATACAGGTACTGCCTTAAATCATAGCCTTTGCTGCTGTTCCAACGCTTTTTACTGAATGCAAATGATAACCATCAACATGGTTGTTAATACATAACCATCAACAGGGAGGTGATTCTCCCCCTTTACTCTGCTCTCGTCAGACCCCACCTGGAGTACTGTGTGCAGTTCTGGAGCCCTCAGCACAGGAAGGACATGGAAGTGTTGGAGCAGATCCAGAGGAGGGCCACAAGGATGATCAGAGGGCTGAAGCAACTCTCCTATGAAGACAAGATGAGAGAGTTGGGGTTCTTCAGCCTGGAGAAGAGAAGGCTTTGAGGAGACCTTATAGTAGCCTTCCAGTATCTGAAGGGGGTCTACAGGAAGGCTGGGGAAGGATTACTTACAAGGTCTTGCAATGACAGGACAAGGGGCAATGGGTTTAAACTGGCAGAGGGGAGATTTAGACTAGATGTTAGGAGGAAGTTCTTTCCAGTGAGGGTGGTGAGGCACTGGCACAGGTTTCCCAGGGAGGTTGTGGATACTCCCTCCCTGAAGGTGTTCAAGGCCAGGTTGGAGGAGGCCTTGCATAACCTGTACTAGTGGGAGGTGTCCCTGCAGGGAGTTGGAACCCTGCAGGGGGTTGGAACTAGATGTTCCTTGAGGTCCCTTCCAACCTTACCATTCTATGATTCTATGAACATAAAGAACATCTGAAAACTGAGAAACCAAAAAAACTTTAGTGCTTCGGGTATCACGGCCAGCTAGCTCAGCTCACCAGCACACTGGGACACTCCATTTGACTGTATGCTGCCTTAATTGGGGCCTTCTTACAGAATAAGAGAGCCTGCTTACAGAATAAGGTAGCCTGTTAATTCAGGAGTCTGTGCTGTACCTTACTTGTTTGGCTGAGGAGGCAATGGAGAGCAAGGCACTGCTGAAGAATTCGCTATAAGCATCTCCAGATAAGCACCCTTTTTGTATCTGCAGACCGATGGACCTCAGGTTCTCCCCTGACAAACTGTGTCTGCAGTTTTGCTCTGTGTGGCTGAAAGATTGTGTAATACTTGCAGTATGAGTATTTCCTCAAGTGTTGGTGTAAAGTGCTCTGAGTCCTATCATGTAGCAGGTAGCGTGTATAGCGCTTAAGAGGCAGAAGGCTTTACATTGTTCTTTTTCAGGATATATAGTCTCAGGAATGTGGGCTACTGCAAGGACAAGTTAAAAAATACAGAGGTTCAAAAATCTGCCATCTAAGGCCCCGATGTGCTGCCTAAAGCTGAGCCTTCCTGGATCTCCACCTTATCATCACACTAGAAAGCAAGACTGGACCCTTATCTGGATATATGTGTACTTACCTACCTACTGGTATGGCTGTGGATAGAAGAAAGTTAACATTTAGTTCATTGCTAGTTTTCCTTGATGCATATCACATTAAGGTGCTAATCCAAGACCACCAAGACTGTATTTGTCCAGTTCTTTTCTGGTTCCTGGTGGACAGCATGCCTTAACTTCCACAGAGGGATGCTTTGCCATCATTCCCAGTACTTCAGTGCTGAAACTCCTCCATTCAGACCTTTTATTCCAGTTTTGTGTGTGTTAGGTTAACCCAGTTCTTTTAATGCCTTCTTCAGCTTCAGCTACCTCATCTACACTGACTGGAGCATACTCTCATTAGCGTGGGTGTCGTGGAGACGACTGTTTTGCAGGAGCTACCTCAAACCTTATTTATTTACCTGTCATCTGAATGTTATATTTCGTCTTAGTCTCTTCTAATTTCTTTGCAGAAAGGCAAGTTGTATGGTTGTATGAAACCAGACTGGTTGTATGAAACCAGCAGTTGTTGAATTCAGTGCAGCTATATTGCTCTTAATTCACAAAATGAGGTTGCTTCTGCCCTACCATGCAAAACTTGATAAGCCACTGAATGTCACTCAAGCAGCCTCTTCACGCCTTATCTCCCTCAATTTCAACAATATTAGAGGAAGGTAAACTCAGGGCTGTGCACAGATGTATCCTGATACATTGTCCTTTTCCATCTGTCTATATTGAACTAACTGCTTGCAGCAGGGCACACCCAACTACCTGCCCCACTGGAGGTTTCAATGGGGCACAAAACTGTTTTGCTCCCCCCTACCTCAGGGGTTTGGAATGTGAAAGGAGTAGGTGCCAAGTACCATACCCCACCTCCCACCCCGCCCTCCCGCGGGCTTGAACGGGGAAGGACGAATTGCCCCAGCATATATATATGGCAATGGGACACATTATCTAGTCGGACTTCCAGCAGGAGACTTTGAGAGGAGCTTTGGCTGAGACTTGGACTCCGTCCTTGACTTGGACCTGGAGTCGGTCCTTGAGTCAGATCTTGAGGGGCATCTGGAAGAATGGTGAGGAGAAAGCGCACAGTCCTCGCTTTTGGACCGCTGCATCCTGCCTGCCTTCTACAGGGAGCTGTCTCTGCCGTAAACGGACACCGTTTGTGGGTACGCTGCCGAGCAGCCTGAGCTCTGCCCTGTGCTGCCCCACGATCTTCGCCTGTGGCAGCCATGTCTGCGGTCATTTTGGACTCTGGCGGGTTTACTCACATTGAGTCCTGTGCCACGTTTATCCGCCGCTGGATTACACTTTGCAGTTCAAGGCACTGCTGCAAAAGACTACCGACAAGGAGTCAAGGGACTATCTCCAAATTCCTGCTCTGCCACCGTGAGTAGCACAGATGTTCCCTAAGGCTCCAGGCTGCCTTTATTTGTTAAGTGCGGCGAAGCTATTTGTGTAGTAAACCTTTTCCAATTTTCTGATTTTCCTGAATTACTAAATTCCCTATAAGCATCCTTGTGAAGATTTTCCTGACCGAATTTTTTAACTCAATCTAACTAATTTGTATATAGTTGTGGGCAGCACTTTCTTAAAATAAAATAACTACATATTTTGTAATTCCTGCCTCATTAATTCCCACAACCAATTCACTGCTGAGAGTAGAATTTAGCACATTTCTGGTCAGTCTGTTCCAAGGAGAATGCTAGAAAATTTCAGTGATGTCAGTGTTTACTTATTACTTAATGAACTGCTTTTTGAACACAGTCATTCTGGTGTTTGGAAATGGATGACTCATCTAATGACAATTTTTTAAGAGCAGTTCAGGAGCTTTTTCCTCACCTGACCAACTCTGACTTTACCACTCTTGCCATCTTCACCCATTCCTTTTTTCACAGTACATCTTCCATCTTTTTTTTCTAGACTTCACCCCATAACTGTGTGTTTCTATATTCACCATTCAGGTACCTGCAACTGAGGAAGGGTTATTTGGGCTTCAAAGGGTTGATTCTGCCTCAGTTGAGCTGCTACTGCTACTTCAACAGTTGAATTTGGGGTTTGACTGTCCTGGAAAGGAGGGAGCTGAGCAAGCATATGGGGACTCAGCTGCTTCCAGTATTGTACTTTGCATGAATGGACTACAGTGCTTTGACTCCTGCTTAAACCTTTGGCTAAAAGCCTTTGGTTACCTGGTAGATAAATCCTTTTTCCCAATCACAGTTTCTTAGATTGCTCTTTGACACCAGCCAGTTCTTTGTCCCATGAAGAGCTGTTGACAAATCATTGAGTGGTATCATTCAGTACATTCTGTGCACTAAGCCTGAGTTTGTTGTATCTTCACCTTGTCTCATTCTCACTTTACTGGTTTACATAGATAGTTCTTATTTTCTGTCAGAGTAATTTTTCAGGCAAGCACTGTGTGACACATTTCTGGGCATGGAAGTTCTAGGGAGTTCTCCAAGTTTTCTTGTTTATCCAGTTCTGTGTTGCAAATAAGCAGTAACATGCTAATACAGTGTTTTTCCTGAGATCCATGTTATTCCCAGCTCTTGGACAAAGATTTCTTGACTTGTCAGGAGTGCAGAGTGGGAGAGAGGGAGCATGCCCTCTATTCACCCAGCTGCCTCTTGTGGCTGCCCTGTCTTTAGTATCCAGACAGAATACGTAGATTTTTTTTTTCCTTGTTTTCTTTTCTCTTTGGTGTGTGGAGTTTTTTAGGGGTTTAGGGAGGTTTTGTTTGGGTTTTTACCAGCTTTCAGTGTTTGTTTATACAGCCTTTATTCTTAACTTTTAATCTGATTGCTAGGGAGTTTGTTCTGCTTTTGCAGGATCCCAAGTGTCAGAAGTTAAGCTGCAGTTACTCCTCTAGTATCTCCCTGATATACTGAAAGTCCATGAAAGAAGGATTGCTTTAAATGTGCTGCCTACTAAAGATAAAGATAAAGATATTTCTTAGTTCACCCTCTTCCTGAGAGACATCTTCAGGCTGTGAAAACTTTTGCAAGGATATAAAACAATGAAATTCTCATAAAAGAGAGGCCAGAGGCTGCTTGAACTAAAGCTAAGCCACATCAAATTTCAGTCCCAAGGATTTTTGCTTCTCCTTGCAAAAATTGGAAACAAAATCAAAGGGTAGAGTTGGATCTTCAATTTATAGCCACGTAGTTACTCATAGCTTGCAGACAGGTCCACAGAAAATGCCCTTGATGATGGAGTTTGAAGACATCTAAGATCTAAGTTCCTGCCCATTGTTCAAGGGCAAGTGCTTTCTAGTTCTGCTCAATTAAATTGATTTTTAAGGTTTATTTTCAAATTAATATATATTTCTAAACCCAACCCTTATGGTCAGTCACTGATTTGGAGTTTGGGGCTGGATATGAGAGGATAGAGGGATTTTATTTGGGTCAAGTTGCCCATGAGGTGCTATCAAATTATTTATCAAGTGTCATACATGTGAAGTGCATAAAAAAAGAACTGTTGTGTTACAGAAGTCTGGAAATCTCTAAAATTGTGACAGAAAGCTACTAAATTGTATGAAGAAACAAACTGTTACAAAATTTTGCCTACTGCCTCCATTAAGATCCATTTCAAAGGCATTAAATCAACTTAACTAGAGGTAGTACGCACTCACATATCCCGCTGGGTTAAAAAAGGTCAAATGGTCAGCTGAGAAAGGGAGCTAATGAAAAATTATTTCCTACTTTGAATTCCGTCAAGCTTCATCTGTGAACCTATCTTAACATGTTGTAAATGCCTTACAAGTCAGTATGTGGCAGTAGTAATATAAGCAAAAATAACAAGAAGAAATATTCCCTGACAGCAATAAAATCCACATGCAAGGTAATATTTATTCTTTGATCCATAAAAAACAAGTACAACTTCAGCGTCTGCCTCATTACATAAAATGGAACCTAAATTGAAAGGGAAACAAAGTGTTCGTTTGCTGCATTTTTGTAGGGCAGACAATCTTTTAAGGGAAATTGCTCAAGCAAACTGGCTTCTGAGTAGGGGACTTTATGTCTGAAAGAAAGAGCTGTAACTTCCCAAGACTTGTGTTTTAAAATCCTACCTCTCATTGAATGCTGTAAATGTAGGTAACGACATTTTTAAAAAACAAGAATTGACATTGTTACAATATGAATCCTAAGACTGTGGCACTTAAATTCAGCTGAGGTCCAGATTTGTGCTGTGGACTTCATTTGTGCAGAAAGATCTACTTTTCCACTGTTTGCTACATCAATTCAACCTCATCCTAATTTGGGAATCTGGGGTGCTGCCACACAGGAGTTCTTGTGGAAAGGATACCCAGTGTGTGTTGCACAGCAAATGAAAGTGAAACATGGGAGCACAGGCAGGTCCAAACAGTGATATGTAGAAACCTGGGATAGCTGAGGTGCTGAAGCAGCCACAAAAGAGCAGTTCATTACTCAGGCTAATATTGAGGAGTTATTGAGACAGACTGAGCAACACGGAAACCTGCAGAGGCAGTTGAAGGTAGTGCTGCGTAGCCTGGCAGAGGACCGTAAAGATGTGGTCCTTTAATTGTAAACTAATAAAACCCTTTTGTGAAATAATTTCCTGTGCTGCGATGATGCAGAGTTGGTTTAATCTTGATAGACTGGGAGGTGTTGTTGAAACAAGAATATTCTTTTATCTAAAATAATGGTATAAGATTACTCTTTCTGGGAGACAAATGGTTCATCATTTAGAACTTTGCAAAAGTCATTTATATCCTTCTCCCTGTCACTGTTGGCTTCATCTTCTAAGGGATATATAAGTCTCCTGTTATACTTTAAACATAATTTTAAAATAATTTCCATTTTCTTTTATGTCACTCATAAAGGATTCATGGTACTGTGTGGAACAGGTGTATTTGCAGTTGATTTTATTTGACTTGTAGCCTTTTTATGGGACTTGCTGTTTTATAACTTGGGGGATAAGATTGCTTGTACAGTGACAGAGTAAGGCACTCCTTACCTTGACTGAGTCCCCCCTGAAAGGGGCCTGTGGGTACTACAGTCTTGTGAACAAAGCTGAAATAATCTTGTTTTGCACTGAGACTGCCTTCTTATTTGTCAGACTTCCCAGAGGGAAGTGGCAGAAGCAAGGACTGGCTGCTAAACTTCATCTGGGTGCCATTCATCAGGATAAGGCGGTGAGAAGAACTGACAAAGAGCTCACTCTTAAGGTGAGTCGTATTGCGATTAATCTCCAAAACTACTAGTGTCATCATTTCTGTCTGAATCCTACATACACAGCAAAGAAAAAACCAAGGTGTCTGTCAGCCATCAGAAGACTTCTGAGTACTTCTGCAGATGTACTTAAAGAAGAAAGCTTTCAGACTTCAGAGATTTCTGGCTTGCACTGACTGTGCATCTGCATGCTAGATATTGCCCATGCTACATCATGACTTTAAAACTATCTAAAGCTTATAAGACCAAAGAGAAGTCTCCATCAGAAGTGATCAAAGGCCCCACCAGAAGTCCATTTCCAGCCTCCTGGGCTGACGGAACAAGCTCCTCTAAAGAGGGAATCTGAAAAACAGTTACCTGTTTTAATAGCCTGACTGTTTCGTAAACCATTACAAGGTAAGTTCGTGATGTTCAGCAGATGTAGTGTTTGGAAGCGAAGACTCCATGCTGTGATGTCTAGTTAGTGTTAGTCACTGTACATTCAACCAGCAGTCTTTATAGGGTGCTCATGTAACTATTTATGCTTATCTTTAATGGGAGGAATAACAGCTCTATTTCTTCTCGTTCTTATCTCGCTGTTAGCTGTGTGCAAACCTGCAGGCTGTTATGTGGAAAGAAACTAAGTTAGGAATGCAGATGAAGAAATGAAAGAGTTTCTCTAAAAGGCATGATTTTTTTAAAAAACTTTTTCTGTTTTTTCCCATGGAGGGGGGCTGATGTGTATTGTCATTAATGTTGCATCTCTCATCATTGAACAGAAATATGGAGGAGGCTCATCTATCATCTCCCTCACATATCACAGTTGAAAAGACAATGTACAGTTGTCCTGGCCATCAAGGGGAAGGGATGCTTTTCATGCCATGTAACTCATGAGCAACTGACAAGGTTAAAAACATGGTTTCATATCTGCCAAGTTAGATTACAGATTTCATAGTCACTTTCAGCTTTTAATCTAGAGCTTTAGGGGAATTTTCTTGAGTAACTTTACTGTGAACATCCTTTGGACTCATATACAGTCTAGCAACTTAAATGAGACACCACCGTGTCACCTGAGGTAATGAGCACAATTAGGCTCAGCAATGCATGACAACAGAGTAGATGTATTTTGGGGTCTGTATTTACTCTGTTGTGATATTTGCATTCTGTTCTATAAGCATTCTTTTGACTCAGTTTCAGCTGTGTTTGCTTGTACAACATAAAGATGGAAAAGCAGACTCAGATTCTTTGTTGGAACCAGATTACCAAGGTTATTTCAGAATTCCCAGAAATCAGATGCACTCCATTTGTTTCTTTTCAGAACAGATGGTGGAGTAGAATTTGAATCAGTGAAGTGATATTGGGAGAGAAATTACAATGGGAAAAAAAAAATAAAGGGAAAAAACCCGAAAAGAACTGAAGTGAAACTTTTCACACTTTCAATTTTTTTGCTGATTTCCAGCTTTTGTGTTTATATCAAGAGTTTAATAGATCCAGCTTTCAGATTTGTCTCCATTATTCAGACAACTATAAAGTCACATGGGTAAAATCTGGAATATTCTGCACTTTTACTAAATACTTAATAGATACTCATAAAACATTAGACTTTCACCTCTCTGCCTTAAGTTCAAACCTATTTTAATGGGCAGTCTCCTTCTTGGTGTACATTCTCTGAAGTGATGGACCTAAAATAAGGATTAGTTTTTTCCACTCTTTAAAATGACATGGATGTATGAATTTAGATTGGCATCTGAAGAAGAAGCATAAAAGCCACCATCGCTGGCAGCCCTGGGTGAGAACTAAGTCTATTTCTAGATCACCTCTTTAAATTATTTCTCTGGACATATTTTTGATTTATGTCACTGTATTTCATATGCATATGCAGACCAAGCTAACCCAAGAAAATGACTGGCAACAGGGCAGTCATGGAAACAGAGGACTGTACTCCTACTCTTAAGAGAAAATACAAAAACAAACCCTTGATTTCTTTTTGATGGTAACTCTTGTACGTGCAATTGTGTCTCAAAAGGGCAGAAGGAAGTGTGTGTGCCTTGAGCCTCTGTATCTGCAGTTTTCTCACTGGCACCAACGGAAAACCAGAAATGCATTGCTGCAGATTCAATGGACGAAAGATTTCCCCAGGCCCATGCCATAAACCAGTAAAAATGTTGTGCCTTTTTTTTTTTTTTCTCTTGTTGGTTCCTGTTAATTCTGCTGATCTTAAAGTACCGTGCACAGAGGCTGCAGAAGGCTGAGCACAGGGTGCATGCTTCCCAGTACAGAAGGATGTAAGTGCAGTCTTCCTGCTTTTCTGTGGGGTCCTTACATTGCAGGTGGACTCTGCAGGTTGGGCTGTGCCAGACATTCACTGCTTGTTTATTGTTTTCTTCACTTCGTGTTTTCACATTTCAGTGTGCTCTCTCTGCTATTAAATGCCACATTCCAATATCTCAGTTCCCACTGAACACTCTTTTAGCCCTGCAAGGGTCTTGTGGAAGCCAGCTGGGCTACTTGTGGCGTAGGCATTTTGATACAAGGTTATCTAAATTTCATCCTATGGGAACTTTTATCTTTCTTCACTTGATCTGTCTTTGCTTCCATCTGTGCTTTAAACTGTGCTTCTGGGTCATGTAAGTGGTGGTGAGGTTGTTAATTAGACTTTGGCAAACTGGTGTATGGGATAAGCAGTCCAAACATGGCTGGGGAAAAAAGAAAAGTCAATAAGGTCCCAGGGACAGATTCAGCAAAGTGCTTACAGAAAATGCCTAAACTGGGAGATGCAAATAACCCCGCAGATTGCAGTGGGATTACAGAAGCACTTGAAATCACACCTATGAAAACCTGCTTGGATGCACTGGAGTCTACTTAGGAGATCATCAGAGCTTTGCCTGGCTTTATGCAGCCCCAAAACCTCCATGGTTTCCAGGGCCTCATCTGCAGCCTCAGTGTGGTGGAAATGCTAATGGCTATGCTGTGCCACTGTCTTCTCCAGCAGCCAGATTTCCTTGCAGAAACTGCAGATTTAGGTTGGAAAACAAAGGTGAGAGCACAACTTTGCATGTCTCCTGTTTTTTCGTAGATGAGCACCACTGCCAGGCTTGCTGGCTCTATGACCTGTAATGCACTGGCAGACACAGCCTTGGGACTTGGAATCTGAGTCAGCCCCACTCATCCCCTGCCACTCTTCCCAGTGATTTTTCTGTCAGGGAAGTAAGGCTGGGTTAGATTGGTAAACTTCTCGGCAGTGTCACTGTAGCTTCAGGAAACACAGTTGTGGTCAGTTTTATCTCCATGCCATCTGGTACATGAAATGGTACAATGAAATGAGGGGGGAAAAAATGTGTTTGCTAAAGAGTGTAAAAAAAATGCTAAGAGAAAAATGTCACACAAAGAGAGGCCAAAATTCAGAGAAGGACACTGATGTGAGCGCAAAAACTGTTGTGTTTCATAACTGTGAGGGTAGATTTAGTTTAACCTATTTCCTCCTACTCATACAATTTTCTACCTCCCAGGCACTACAGATAGCTTTCCAGTCTGGTTTTAAGCACTTCTAATGCTAAAGGGACATTAATTACAAGGCTCTTGTCATGGTGTCCTTACAGTTAGAAAACTTTCTGTGTTACTGAAACACTTCAGCATACCACTGTCACTTAAAATACCCATAGTGCATTAAACTGTAGGTGTTTGTGGGAACCTGTAAATGTCTCTGCAAATGCAAGCTTGAACAGCTTTCTGTTAATTCCCCAATTTAGTTAGCAGAACCCCCTGCCTCCTCCTCTTTCTCCTCCCATACCTCATCTCTCCAGGTCTATGCTACCTCATTAGATGCTACCCTTTAAATGCTACCATCCCCCCACCCAGGGCCAGGCCATTTTCCAGTGAAAGAGACAAAGCATGAAATTGGAAGCTTTTTGCAAGAGATGAAATTATATCTTCAGCTCCCTCAGGTTTCATTTCCACTTAAAAAAACACCAGCCCAAAGACACTGAAGTCACCAGGGATCTTCCTCTGAGCGGTGGTGGCATCTTAGGTGCATGTGCCTGGGTTGTTAATGGCACTCCCAGTCGGTTGTTTAGGAGACCCCAGGGCTTGGCTTTTACACTGAACAACACAATACCTCTGTTCTCTGCCTCTTCATTCAGAGTGGCAAATCATCTCCAAGGAGACTCATCTAAGACCCCTAGTTCACAGGCGTTTCTTCAATATCTAAGGCAAAGAGTCCCACTTGATATTTTAAAAATCAATATTTCATTAAACGACACTTTGATGGCATTTCAGTAATCACCTATAATAATTAATATCAGCTTTTTATCTGTGTATATGAAAGCAATTTGTGAAAGTTGGAGAGCAAAAAAGCTCCATATAAAACATGAAGAAATATGAGGCATGCAGAGGGATTATGTGCTTTGCCCAATTGCCCAGCCAATTAACAGATTAATTCTTAATCCAGTTCCATATCCACTGGGCCACACAGCCAGATTTTATCTCCTAAATGTAAAATATTCTACACGTGAAAATATCTAATCAAGTTAATGACATAGCCACTTTGCAACTGAATTAATACTCTATTTTTAATTAACTTAACAAAAATAAAATCAATGTGTTTGATTAGAGTGGTGGGGTTGGGGTAGGTTTTTTGGGTTTTTTTTCCATTTCTGCATTTAGTTTCAGTGTAATATTTTCAGTTAATGACACATTTAACACCCAGCTGTTTGGCAGCTTGTGTTCTTTATTTTTACATTTCACTCTGATTGTCTGCATGTACAACTGGGAGAGGTCCGTGTCACACAGAAGCATAATTTCTGAGATGTTTTATCACCAAGACTTAATTGAAGAATGCAAGTCTAAAATAGTGTTTATACAAACTTGATGTTCTCTAATTTCTCTGC
>VWZE01014796.1:47385-63988 GCA_013396675.1 Eubucco bourcierii | reverse complement strand
TGAAAAAAAAAAAAAAAAAAAAAAAAAGTCTGTTGCTATTCCAAACGTAACCTACTTCTTTTTATGTAGGCAGGCACATGCTTCTTCCCTCAGCTGAGACACGAGGCCCTATTCTTAGCTCCATTTTCATTTACGTTGTGCCTTGAGGCAAGATGCACAGGATATAACAGCTCTGTAGCTATGACTGGTTTAAACTATGCAAAATTAGAGCTCTCTCTCTAACATTACAGGCCATTTTAAGGATATGTGAAAGGATGTTAGAAACCTGTTATAGAAATCATATCCAAGGATATATGAACATGACAAGCAAGAAAGGAACATTGAAATTGTTTGGAAATATTTGGAAACAGTCACCCAGAAGGGTATGTAAGCAGCTGGTTGTTTCATCCTTTTGGCAGCCCAGAATCAGGAAGTCTCTGCAGTACAGGGGTCAGCTCCCCAGTGGATGCAGCTCACTTTGTTTCACGGATGCTGAATTGCACAAATTGTCAAACTAGCCCCTCACACCACTCACCACGTTATCTCTGCGGCACTGCTTCAGTACCACCCTTTGCTCTTTTCTTTCTGTTCTGCACCCTACCTCTCTGTCCCACCTCTGCACGCAGATGAAAGGAGACCAGAGTAGGTGCTCTCCTGGGGATGTGACCTTCATCATCCTAAAGAAAAAAAAATAAAAATTGCAAACTTTACAGAGAATTTAATTTCTGGTAAAAGAGTCAATATTTCCAGTGAAAGTTCTGATTTTATTTTAAATGCCATTGAATAACCCACAGGGTGGTGAGAAGAAGAAACCATATGAAAACTGTTCTTTCCAAATAACAAAGTGAGGCATCAACACAACTGGTTATGGCTTTTCAGTTCAACTTACAGCACCCAAACCCAAAGTTTGCTCTGCAGGAACTCTGTTTACTGGTCATGTTTGGGATCTGTCCTCAGGAGGTAATAGGTCACATTGTGGTTGCTTCAACCTGGGATGTAGGCAAAAGGACACATGGACCTGCTGGTGATGAGGCCAGTCTGTACTGTGGAGATGCAATCTATTCCACTTAAAGCCAGTGCAAGAAAAAAAGCCATTCATTTTGGAATCAGTAGATTGCTTCCCAGCATAAATGGGCAGATCCCTCTCCCTCCCCATGAAGCCTTAAAGTCCTCCCTGAAGGTCCTGAGCAGAGGAGCAACCTGCAAAAGCTGTTGAAAACCATCTCCTCCAGTTTCCTCTATCAGGGATCACCACATTGTTAGGAGAGGACAAAGCAAAAGAGAGAGGAATCATTTATGTCTCTTTTTCCCTATTCACCTCTTCAAGCATGCTGGGGCATCACACGGAGGCTGGGCAGCATTGCAGTGGGTAGCATTGCCCTGTCAGGAACAGCTGCAACAGAGCTCCGCACAGCACTGGGAGTAAGGGTCGGTTTGGCTCGTTCTGCTGTGTTGGTGCTGCTCTGGTGCCAGCAACAGCTATGCTGGTTCTTAGTTTCAGAATTTGGAAATAATTTCCCTCAGGTGGGGGGTCTGGGGAAAAAAAACCTCTAAGGCTTTTTGTGATGGTTTTTGGGCCTTTAAATGACAGGCATCTGCACTTTGAGTGTTGGGTGTGTGAAGAGCTGGAGAGGACCCAGTCTGAGGCCCCATAAATCAGAGGGCTGATTAAGCAAACTGGTTTTCCTGAAGTGGCATATGTCTCCGTGAGGAAAAAAAAGACTCTGGCTTGAAATCAATATCCATGGTCGTCCCTGATGGTGAAGAGAAAGCATAGATTTCATCACTGTGACAAGGCTTTCAACAATTAGAGCTATATGCATGTCTTGCAGCTGGTGCTGGAGCAAAACTGCCAGAGATCTGGATGTTTCCCTCCTCTGGGTGAAAATGGTAGCTAAAGATGTAACTTCATAATTGACCAAGCAGGGATTTATGTGCTCATTGGGCTTTGCTCATGATGCTCATTCACACAGCTCAAAATTATCATCTGTCATCTACTTATTTTTTCTCTTGTTATGTCAGAAGTGTCTACACCATACAAATGCCCCACACTGAAAAGAAGGAAAAGGGATTGTATTGTTTCTGTAGCCAGGGCATATAACACAGGGGCTGGAGCATCTACATAGAGCGAGTCAGTGACCTGATATGGCTACGTGATGACAAATACATCAGCAGACCTCCCTTCCCCAGGACTTAATTTTTTCTTCTCTTATGTGAAAGCCTCTAGGTAAATTCTGGCTGCTGTTTTTCAAAAAGCAGACTGCTGTGGTGTCTGTTTCCCCTTCCTATGTTAGCTTTGATCCAAGACTTCTGAATGGTGTTGAAGGAACTCTACTACTAGAAATGCTTTGTTTGTGATATTACCTGTCAAATCAAAAAAATTCAAGGACCCCTTAGAAACAAAAATGTGCAGTCAAGGTCTGGGATATCAAGTGAGCTGGTATTTGTGTACCTCATGGCATTTTTTAGGATAGTGGTTCCAGAGTCTGCTTTGGATGATGAACAGGAGACCATGCCTCTACTCTGAAAAATAACCTTTGAAAAATTGTGTTGTAGGACTCCATGTTTATTGTGTTTCATAATTACTTAGGATCTGTATGTGAAACTGTGGCTTCTTGTTTTCTTGCACTGTCCTTGGTAAAGAAAATGGTGTGAAACCTAACGTGGTAGCAAAACCAGTCTACCTCTTTCTTTCTGTCCCTCAATGGTGTTGGTTTTATGCAACTAACAAGGAGAAGGTAGTAAGAATCTATTTCAGTCACCCAAAGTCAGCAGATGTGAAAATTCACAGAGTGAGCAGGGTAGCTATGTCAAAAGGTGCTGTGTTTGCAGTCAGTTTTCAATACAGAACTTCACTGTCGTTTTCTCAGCCCACAAACAGATAACTGTTTGGAGGAAAGGCATTGGTTTTCTCCCCCATGTCCAGACATGGGGAGATGACTGCCAAGGATCTGAGTGCCAGATTCTGGTAAGAATCATTTACCACATGCTAACCCCTTATAAATTCAAGGCATGGCTGGGCAGTCTGTGCTGGGCAAACATTGTCTCTGGTGTAAGCATCTGTTGATGGCTCCAAGTCAGATGTTATCAGAACACTGCAAAACATGTTCCCATCCTGACCCATCCTTGTCTCACCTAATCAGAAAGAAGACCCTGCATCACCCTTGCATGCTTTGTGTCAAATACTTGCTTGCATGGATTGTCTTCTCAACTGTTCAAAGAAGGAAACTCCTTCTCTCTGTTCTGACTGTCCTTATGAATTTGAGGCAGCCCAGAAGAGTTAAAGGTGTCTCTCATGGGAAAAAAAAGCAGCTGTGATCAGTTGAACACAAGCTGAAACAAATCTAGACTTATTCCCTTGGTCTGAATAGTATGGCCACGCTGACAGGTTCCACCTGGACAGTGAATCCACTGAAGAGCACAGGTTGCTGTTAAAAGCATTGCTGCAACTTCTGTGATGCACAGGGTGGATATTTTATTGCTACTTTTTACACCCTGTGTTCTGTTAAGGTAATCAGCCGTTCTAACCAGTTCCTGCCGTCCCTTTACATGCTGATAGCACTTTGCTCCACTGATGATGTTTCAGCTGCTTGCAGCAGTCCCTCTCCCTTGGGCACCCCCCATGATCTATCTAGCTTTATGGAAGGCAAGAGAGTCATTAGCTCTGTCATCAAAAACTGAAAAACAGGCTGTTTGCACCTACCCAGTGTTTTGTTAGTGGTGAATATCCTACCAGGCTGCTCACCCTTTGGGACCTGGTAGGATATTTTCCCACTTTCCCACTGCCAGCAGGAGTGTGCACATCACTTATGTACCAGCCCAATTAGAAGAAACCTCAGTGTGATTTGGGCAGCGTTGGACTCCCTGGTGACCACATTTGAATATGGCTGAAAAAAGAGCCACAAGAGATGGGTGAAAAGTATCTCTGAAGTGCAACTGGCCTACAGGCACTGGGTTTGCACTAGGTTTGCACTGGCATTGACCAGCAGCACCTAATTTGGTCTGCAAGGACCAGACCTCAGCCTGGGCTGTGATGATGTGGACTCTTTCCCCTCTCTCACTTACAACTGAAGTCTTGTTTCACCTTCTCATATCCACTCTGAAATAGCTGGCATGATTGGCATGGCTGTCATAAAAATACCATTATTTCCACAGTGCCATAGGATGCTCCAGGAAAAAAAAAAAATCACAGGCTTATGCCCTGTGACAAATTTCCAAATTAAACTGCAAAGCAGGATTGGGCAGGGCTACTGGTAATGACAACTGGAAAAACAGGCAGTCCACTTCCGTGTGTGTGTAGCTCAAGGTGCTGCCTCTTGGTAATTACCTTTAGCCAGGTGATTTTACTATTCCTCAGGAGAAAAAAAAAAAAAAAAACAAACAAACAAGCCACAACACCCCAAAATTAAAACACTTTTAAAATGTGCTTTATGTAATAATCTGGCAGAGTAGATTTCCTGCAAAAAGGCAGCCAGCTCCAACTACTTTTCAGTGAGGAGCTGTAAAACTTCTTTTTTCTTTTCTTCCCCCCTCCCCCCCTTTTTTCCCCTTGGACACACACACAAAAAAAGCCAGTCCCTGGAATTAGTTATTGGTATTGGTCATGACTGCATGTTTTATTAAGCCTAATTAGATATTCATACCATTAGGTCACTTTGAACTGTCATTTTGTCATTGTTAGAGACACCGAAGTTTAGAAAGTTATCTGCCTGGTGTTGTGGGTTTTTTTTTTGTTTGTTTGTTTGTTTGTTTGGTTTGGGTTTTGTTTTGTTTTTTTAATTAACTAGTGCATTCAAATTCTTATATAAAACTGAATTGCAATTTTCCTGGCAGTTTATTTAAGATGTAGGGCCGAATATCACATCTGAACCAACCACTTGATATACTTACTGTTATTTTCAATAGGTGCTATTATACCCTGATAATGAGCCTGATGTCCCCATCAGTCTGGCAAATACAAAATAAACAGGTCATATATGTATCTTATCAGGAAGCTGAGGAACACCTCATTAAGCTGCTGCTTCTTTGCTAAAAAAATGCGGTAAAATTGCTGCTTCATACTGTAAAATAATGGATACTCTTCTCAACAGTGCCAGATGAACTCAGTGTGTAATATCTTAGCAAGGAAATGAAGTACGTGGTGTGAGAGAACTACCAAAAACTGGGTCATTTTTAAGCTTGAAAGAAAAGGAAAAGGCTGCACAATTTAAAGTGCTATATACTGACTACGTTCCATTGTTGCATCATTCATAAACATCTATATTCTACACCTATTTTCAAGCAAGAAAACCTTTATATGAGTGAGATCTCATTGGACTATCCGCCAAATTAACTTCAGAGTTCTCAGACCAAAAAATAAATATCTTTTGAAGGGAAGCTGAGGCAAATGCACCACTTATTACCACTGAGCAGCTTGACACCACTTCAGTCCAAATTTCAAGCCGACTCTCCACTCAGCAGGAGATATATTCATTTTAAATTAAACATGCCAGGAAACGGACTTCAAAGGGAACAAGGCAAGTTCATTTTTTCCACAATGGAAATCTCTCTGTCCGCACCAGTGAATTTTGGCTCCCCATTTTTCCTACTAAAATTAATTGCTATCCACACTAAACTAGACCAATTAAGACCTGAATGCTCCCACATGGTGTTTATTAGTGGGGGAACTGGAAGGTGGGACAAGGGAGAGGAGAGTGACTAACAGTGAAGTTGCCTTTATCAGTGGTGGAAAAATAACAGGAACACAAGAGGGCTTGGGAAAATGAGGTCTGGTGGTTTAGACTCTTGGGCTAGGATAACAAACAGTTTAATGTGTGTGAAGACATGGCGTTATGGTATGGGATGAGTGAGCCTTGCAGCTGCAGTGGATGATGGTCCTGAAGAGGAATCCACCAGGACAGAATCAGTCATGTCCGTGTTTACAACAACTTCAGAACACTCATTTTAAGGGGTCTCAAATCAACTGGAAAAATTATCTTGAATCAGGAGTCTGGCAGACAAAGCTATGATCTTAATGCAGTTGTGAAGAAAACAGATCATCAGCTTTTCAAATTGCGACAAGAGAGAAAACAAATGGGCCTGTTTTCTGTGTTTTGGTGTGGCTTTTGTTTATTTTTCTTTTTTTTTCCTAGTTGTAGAAGCATAACGCAGGATGTTTCTTATATTTTAAATTAAACCATTGGTTGCTGTTAATTAGAATTTGAAGTATGTGAGAATGAAGTGTGAATGCTAGTAAAAAATAAATTGATTGATACCGCAGGGTAAGGTCTCACAAATACAGAGCTATGGTTTTGCTTGTTGTTCACAGATTGCAATACAGTATCAAGGTCAACGTCATCTGAAAACATCCAAACGAATCTGGAGCAGGAATTACTGGGTGAAGCGCTATTCCCAGGGTATTTGGAAGATCACAGTAGATGATAAGGATGCTTTCTTCTGACCTCAGAATGCACATTTATCTGAAATTTCCCTACCTGTGCAGAGAACCCTGCAGCCCCAGAGGACAGACTGTGTCTCAGTCAGGGCTGTGTTGTGCAGAGCGGCTCTTCTCCCACTGCTGCGGTGGCTGGTCCATGGAGGGTACACAGAGAGCACCGTCCTGCTCATCCTCATCTAGGGCTAGAGGGTCCCATTGTCCTTTTAGCACCCCACAAGGAACATGGGCCAGAGGAAACAGTGAGCCTGCTGATGCCCTCTTAAAACACTCCAGTGCACTAGTGCCTACATCTGGGATTGAAGTTGAACTGGTACCCTCCACCTTTGCCTTCACTGTGCTACCTAAGCCTAGTACCCATGGAGTACCAAATAGATGGACATGCCCTTCTAGTGGCCTGAACTGATAACATTGTCTTTCCCTGAACATATGCTGTGTGGTGAGGTGGGAGAGGCCACAAGTGCTGCCTGTAGCTCTTGGTGCAACTGCATCTAGGGCAAACACCTGTATGAATGTGCACCAACCAGTTTTTTCCAGCACAAGAGATAGCTGTAATCGGGTTATTTTTGGATAAGTAATCTTTACTCATCTAAATGGTTTGTCTGAGACCCCAGGTGAGCTCTGATAGGATGCCTGGATTCAAACACAGTCTCACAGTACAGCGATGTGCCTGCAGATGGATGTTCCTGTGTGTGAAGTGTGTGAACTGTCCTGTCAAAGCTGGAAGATCACTTAGGTCCTTAGTTTGGTTCAGTTTCCTTTGACAAAGTGGAGGTGCAGGAGGCAGCAGCTTGCAGTACAGCAATGGTAAGAGAGTCTCAGAGGGCCACACATCTGTCAGCTCGGCATAGCTCATGCAATTACCAAAGCAAGTGAAATCTGGGACCTTGAAAAAAAGCCAGCTGTTTCTCCTGGTTGTTGACTGAAGCCTGTTTGTACAGGGAGAATAATGGCAGCACTAAATGAGGATTATTGAGGAAGAAAACGTAGCAACAGCACAGCCTCATCACTTAGTAACAAGGTAGAATTATGATGAAGTGAACATATATAAATAAAATATTCAGGAATATACATATTCATTAAAATGATACGCAGAAAACAGGGAGGAGAAAGGCAATAGCTAAGCATCTAAGAGTGTTGTATAATGAAAAAGAATTTTAAATATCTGTCTCCAGCATTCAGAGATGTATGATAGTGTTATCTTCCCACATGAAGCTATGCTATTTCAGGTCCTCCTGGGTTCCTCTACACCTCCCCTCATCTCGAATACCAGAGAAGTCTAACGGATGAGTTTTCAAGGGCTGCTTTATGCTCCCAGACATGGGTTGCCAGTTTATCATCCTGACCATGTCTATGTGAGTAATGTTCCCTATGTGTCACCATGCCCAGAGCTGATGAACACACGGTGATATATTTCAGCTCTAAACAGCATCCCAATTAATTTGCCTGCTATGGTCTTTTGTCTTGGGACCAAAAGTGTGTATCTCATTGCTATGATTGCTTTCCTTAACTCCTGGACCATCAGAAGAGGAGAAGACAGAGGAACTATGCTCCTTAGCAAATAAATTTCTACATTTCTGGTCTAAAACGTATTCCAAAGATGTCAGCTTTGGTGCAGGTAAAAACCTCCAAATTTAAAACCTCAATAATTTGAAATTCAAATCACTTTAGCATAAGAAAGAGTGAGAGCTCGGAAGCAGTTGCAAAACAAGATTTTACATTATTAGGTGTTGTTCTTCTACCGAGGATATTTAATCAAATATATATAATCAAATGCCCAAGTCTGTTCCCACATAAAGTGAAAGATTAATCATTGCACTTATAAATCACTCTCCTCATCTCCCTTTCATTTGCATTGAAACTTCTCTTTTTCCTTTCAATCCTGTAGAAACTGCTGCCCCTTATCTCCAGGTTCTCTTTTTGTAAGGGCTTAAGTTGGGATTGTAAATATATGTTAGACAGTAACCCTTACTGCTTATTTTATGTATGATAAATTGATCAGAAATGAGCTTTTCTCTTCAACCCACTGTTTTTAATAAATATTTTGCCTTCTACTACTGCAACACTTGTTATGAATTTTCATGAGCAACTTCACATAGATCTTCTTAGCAATTCTTCACGTAAACAGGGACTTCAAATGCACTATGCCTGGCTAGGCAAAGGTCATCCTGTATTTGGTTTCCCTTTCTTCTGTTGGGTACTTTCAGAGATTGAAAGGAGCATTTAACACAAAGGTGTTGTTCTAGACTCCATTCATCTTTGTCAATACCAAAAGTTTGATGTGCCTAGAGACTACACAATGTGCTTGTGGGCTTGTTATCAGTTAGTTTTGGTATGTCCTTAAAATAAAAACTGTTTCTTTTTGGGAACTCTAAAGAATTCACATTTGTATTTGGATGTGTACCAAGATTACATTTGGTGTTTTCCATCTGAAATGTTCATAGTAAACTTAGCAGTATGTATTTGAAGTATAATACACTTAAAAACTATCTCTGGTTATAAATATTAACAGGATCAATTTGGCTGTGCCACACCAGTCCACACTCCACAGAGATAATCAGGAGCTGATGGGGCAAATAAATGACCCTCATATGAAAAAATCTGCTGGCAGACAGCAAGGACATTGCAAAAATCTGAGCAAATTCTTTGTAATGGCACTCACTATGATGGAGATGTCATGAACGAGGAGAGAGTCTGAGAAACTACATCAAGTGGAGGTGTTGGGAAAAGGCATATTGATAAACTAAACATTAACAAATTTTGAGCACCAGATTGTGTTTACCCAAGAGTCCTGAAAAAAGCACACAGCATAAATAAGACATTCTGAATTACTGACTGTGTGTAATCTAGCTCTACAATTAGCTTTGGGCTTAGAGGGATGAAACTGAGAATGTCAAGGCTTTCAGTGGGACTGCAGGAGAGATCCTGGAAACCAGCAGTCAGTCAAAGCTTTCATTTGTAGCGGTCACAGATTTTGCTGGAGGTTTGAGAAGAAACACAAATGATGAAAAGAATGTCAGGCCTAATAGCTACAGGAACCATTGGAAGGACCTCGTAAGCACACAGATCTGCTTTTCCTGGCTATGCAGCTCTTGATTTCATAAGCATACAGATCTACTTGTCTGGGCTATGTGGCGCTCAACACAGCCTTGGGAAAGCAATAAAGGCTCCTAACAAATTAACATTTATCATGAAACAGGAGAGGTTACTCTCTGGACTAAGCTGGAAGAGATAACCTGTAGGCTAAACACCAGAAAAGCAAGAATTGGAAGAAATGGTCATCATCTGCATCAGCAGGAGATCCTGCAGACACCTGTCTTGGGCCTTGTGTTCAGCACATTCCTAAGTGACCTGGAGAAGGTGGTACAAGCAAATAGTTACAATATTTACAACTGATGAAATGTTATTCAGGATAACCAAATCTGCTGTCTCTGAAAAGATGCTGAAATAGCTCATTGCACTACAATGAAATTCTGTGTTGAAGCAGTCAGGGGAAAAGTAACTACATATACAAAATTATGATCTCTTAGCTCAAGAAGTGAAAGACAGTTTGAGTCGTTGTGGACAGTTTGCTAAAAGCATCTGAGCACTGCTCAGTGGGCAAGCCAGTTACCAGATTTGAAGAAGAGTCAGGAAGGTTTTTTTTCATGTGATGCTAAATTGCACTATTGCCGCAGTGTAATTGCAGGTACCCAAGTACCAACAAGTGCAGACAGGGGTAAATAAACTGAAGGAGGATGAGTGTAGAGGGAAAGTCAAGCTGGGCAGTGTGAGTGCACCCGCTGGCACAGGCAGGACCTAAACTGGGTGAGCATGGAAGCAAGGGAGAGGTGTTTGCCCCATTCCTTATATCCCTCTGAAGCTTTCACTGGCAGTCTTGGCTGGCTGCAGTTCCTGGGCTAAATGAGGTTTTGGTGTGACATTTCTTAAGGAGATGCCACATTATCACACTCCCCAGGGTTTGGACTGTGCCATTATTACACCCAGGAGACTAAAAGCAAATTGGTGGTGGGTCATGGGATATCTGTCACAGTTTGTAGCTGAGCGGCTGTTGTTGAGGGAGTGTGAGACATACATAACCAGCTCCTTGACAGAGGGTTTGTTGTTTTGGGGGTGTGTGTGGGGTGTGTTTGTTTGTTTGTTTGTTTTTCCTAGCACTTGTTTTACATGCTGGGACTTGAACCTGGATTAGGTGTTCTATCCAGGGTGTTCTATCATATCTTTCTTCCTTCCCCATCTTAAAATAACATTGCTTTTTTTTCCCCTGGAGAAGTGAGATTTGGCTTTCCCTTGCCTTTGTATTACCCACATGAAGAAACAAACAAACACAAACAAAACCAAACAAAAATCAAACAAAAACCCCAAGCCAAGACAAAACCCACACACATACACAAAAGAAAGACAGAAAAAAACCCCCAAAACTAAATAAAAAAAGAAGACCAAAATGAGGAATGAATGTAACTGCTTTCCCCAATTATTCTGTATACGATTTATTGCCTTATTTTTGAGACATGAAGAACGTTGTTAGTGAGAGTAACACTCTAGGGTGCTGAGAGAGCTGGCAGATGAGCTGACCAAGCCTCTCTCCATCATTTTCCACCAGTCCTGGCTCACCGGAGAGGTCCCTGACGATTGGAAACTGGCCAGTGTGATCCCCATCCACAAGAAGGGTTGGATGGAGGAACCTGGGAACTACAGGCCTGTCAGCCTGACCTCAGTGCCTGGGAAAATGATGGAGCAGATTATCTTGGAGGCAATAACTGCACACCTGAGGGATGGCCAAGGGCTCAGGTCCAGCCAACATGGATTTAGGAAGGGCAGATCCTGCCTCTCCAACCTGATCTCCTTCTATGATCAGGTGACCCCCTTGGTGGATGTGGGGAGGCCTGTGGATGTGGTCTACCTGGACTTCAGTAGGGCCTTTGACACTGTCCCCCACAGCAAACTGCTGGCTAAGCTGTCAGCTCGTGGCTTGGATGCCAACACTCTGCGCTGGGTTAGGAACTGGCTGGAGGGCCGAGCCCAGAGAGTGGTGGTGAATGGTGCCACATCCAGCTGGAGGCCGGGCACTAGCGGTGTGCCCCAGGGATCAGTACTGGGCCCCATCCTCTTTAACATCTTCATTGATGATCTGGACGAGGGCATCGAGTCAGTCACCAGCAAATTTGCAGATGACACCAAGCTGGGGGCTGATGTTGCTGGGTTGGAGGGCAGAAGGGCTCTGCAGCAGGACCTCGACCGCCTGGACAGATGGGCAGAGTCCAACGGGATGGCATTCAACAAGTCCAAGTGCCGGGTGCTGCACTTTGGCCACAACAACCCCATGCAGAGCTACAGGCTGGGGTCGGAGTGGCTGGAGAGCAGCCAAACAGAGAGAGATCTGGGGGTGCTGATTGACACCCGCCTGAACATGAGCCAGCAGTGTGCCCAGGTGGCCAAGAAGGCCAATGGCATCCTGGCCTGCATCAGGAATAGTGTGGCCAGCAGGAGCAGGGAGGTCATTCTCCCCCTGTACTCTGCACTGGTTAGGCCACACCTTGAGTACTGTGTCCAGTTCTGGGCCCCTCAATTTAAGAAGGACATTGAGGTGCTTGAGCGTGTCCAGAGAAGGGCAACGAGGCTGGTGAGAGGCCTCGAGCACAAGCCCTATGAAGAGAGGCTGAGGTAGCTGAGATTGTTTAGCCTGGAGAAGAGGAGGCTCAGGGGGGACATTACTGCTGTCTACAACTGCCTGAAGGGTGGTTGTAGCCAGGGGGAGGTTACCTTGTTCTCTCAGGCAAGCAGCACCAGAACAAGAGGACACAGTCTCAAGCTGTGCCAGGGGAAGTTTAGGTTGGAGGTGAGGAGAAAGTTCTTCACTGAGAGAGTCATTGGCTACTGGAATGGGCTGCCCAGGGAGGTGGTGGAGTCACCGTGTGGTGTTCAAGGTGCGTTTGGACATGGCACTTGGTGCCATGGTCTAGTCTTGATGTCTGTGGTGATGGGTTGGACTTGATGATCTTTGAGGTCTCTTCCAGCCCGGGTGATACTGTGATACTGTGATATATTGGTTGCAACAGCTCATTGTTTTTATCCTGGTGACTTTCTCTTTTTATCATGAGACAGAGTAGTGGATTTGCATCTATTTGACATTTGAAATGTTTTGCCTTTGGTTGATTTGCAGCTTTGTGCCACATGATCCAAACTAAGAAAAGCCCATTTCAATTCTTAGGACAGGTGCAAGATTAAGCATCAAGCATCTCACTTCTAAAATTGCTTGTGATTGTTTTCTCCTCCACAAATGTCTGCATAACTAGCAATTAACTGCATCCAGAGATCAAAAGCTATATTGTCTTGACAGGAATTGCTATATCAGAGCCTAGTGCTACTTGTACTGCACTTTAAGCAATCAAGCGCTTCCACTGATCTTTCCTTGCTGAAGGTGAAGCAGCAGGCTTGGCTTGCTCTGCAGCCAGAGACGATAGAAAAGGATAGCATAGCAAGAGGGAGAGAAGCATGAGTTTTACTGTGCTGGGATTGTAAGACCACAGGAAAATACTGCTGCTGCTTCTGTAGACCCAGAGGAGTGAGAGGGAGCTCCTCACTAGAAATGCAGACTGTGACCTTGGCATAAACACTGTTAATACCCCCTTCATGGTGGTGAGGGTAGGCTCTGAACTGGCTGTTCTCCTGCACAAAGAGGTGCCCAGGACTAGACATCTCCTTACAGAACAGGCAGAGGTGTGGGGGAGGTGAAAACTCTGTCTACTCATCTGGCAGAAATAAGATCCCAGCAGAAAGGAGGCCTGAGTGTGGGACCCCTTGCCCATGCTGCAGGAACTGTCGGCTCAGGGAAACAGAGGACTTGGTGCCTTGGTGACTCTTACTGTGATTTGGAGGGAAGCACCTGATGCCTTCGTCCTTAATTGCCTTAATTAGTCCATTACTCTCCTCTAGGGAAATGTTCTCAAGAAGGAGAAGACGTCATCCCTTGAAACATTTGACTGGTAGACCACAAACTCCACTGTCAGCTTTTTTTCTGGTTTTTTGTTTGTTTGTTTGTTTTGTTTTAATATATTCTAAATTGAACTATCATATTGGCAAATTAGCATCTAATCCTATTTGTTTAATTCAATCATTTGCCTGTGCATTAGGATAAGAATGATTTGCATAATAGTCTTCAGTCTTCTGTTTAGAAACAAAATATTTTGATATTTGCTTTCACTAAGTGGGATCAAACTGCGAACAGGCTGGTGAGTAATCCCAGGGGATCCACACTGACTCTGGCACTGCCGGGCAGCTTCGGTTGTTCCCTTTCTCAGCAGTCTGCAATGCAGGGAGCTGGGCCCTGCTGGTAAATTCTGCCTGAGAAAACTGAAGAAAGAAGAGGAAAGCAGCTTACTTGCCTGAGTCAGGAATGGTTAGTTTGCACTTGTCACAGACTGTACCACTGATAATGATTGTTTTAACACGTCAGTATTTAAGTGCAACGTTTTCCTGTCTCAGAGCAGAACAGATCTGCAAATGAGTTGGAAACCTTTCATTGGACTGACACAACTGGCAGTTTTCTCCTTTCATGGAGGCAGTCCCCAATGAGACCTCTGCAGCAGATTTTCCTGGTGAGAGCCGGAAGTGTTTATTCTGTGTCTGACAACTGGAAGCCTTGCCATGGGTCAGTTGCTGCAGAGGCCTCATGAAGTCTGTTTCTGATTGGCGAGTGCCGCTGCCCTGTCGCTCATTGTTATGGGTTAGAGTGGATCCCTCCCCCAATAACTCACTGTAAATCTGCCCCAGAGAGAGTAAATTCACTACAACTCAGGATTTGGAAAGTCATAAAATGAAACTGCATTTATACAGTAAGACTAAATATAACAGTATAGACAAAATAAACTACTACAGAGTAGAGGAGATGAGGATGGAATAAAGTGGCAAGCAAAGCAGCAAAGCAGCAGCCTAAACTGCGGTGGGGTGAAGGGAGATAGCAGCGAACACAGCAAAGCAGCAAAGGGGAGATATAAGCCGTGCTTCCAGATATAAAGGTTTTGATGCTCTAATGACATTATATTAACTTATCCATTGTTGCCATTTTATGGCCAATCTCTGGCACGTTCACCTCTTCATTCAGAGACTCAGTACTTTTCCATTCTACTTAAGTTTCTCTGTTCCAACTTTTTTTAATGTCTGAGCTAGATATCTAGCTCAAACGGCTACACTCAAGCAAGCCTTCTCTCACAAAATTCATTGAGTAGTGATCTAAAGAGCATTTTTTATCCCACTATTTGCGTACATTGCTTTGAAGTTTGGCAGATGTCATTCTTCCACTTCACCCTCCTTTTCAGCTACTTCTATGTGATATTTTTATATTGCTTAGTATCTACTTTTTATATATAGAAGCACAAATTTTACATTTATTCCCTGTGTCTGATGGATAACATTTTTTCAACCGATAAAGATTCTTACAAAGGTAGAGCTGCCATGTCGCATGTCATACATGACTTCAGGCACCTGCAAGGTTATAGCCCCTTGTGGCAGATCAGTAAATTCAGATTAATAGGAGAATCACTGATTCTCCTCTCTGTTATACCTTTATTTTTTCAGTGCCCTGGTGCTTTTCAGGGAGCCATTGTCAGAGAACTGTCATTCCTCTAACATAAACTTATATTAAAAAGGTATTTCTGCAGGTAGCACTATGAAAATACCAAAATGAAATGCAAATCTAGATATTAAAGAGAATTTCACAGAATTGTCATGGTTGGAAGAGACATCAAGGATCATCTAGCTCCAATCCCCTTGACATGGGCAGGGACACCTTCTACTAGATCAAATTGCTCAGAGCCACACCCAGCCTGGCCTTAAAAACATCCAGGGATGGGGCTTCCATCACCTCCCTGGGCAACCTTATCCACTGTCTCATCACCCTTGTGGTGAAGAACTTCTTTCTTAATAAATGATGCTAGACTTCTTCAAGCTTTCCTTTTTAAAGTTGTACTTCTCTCATGAAATGTTTTGGAGTTATTAATCTGTTTCTACAAAAAGCCTGTTTTCACAAACCTCTCTTGANTAAACCTCCCCTGGCACAGCTTGAGACTGTGTCCTCTTGTTCTGGTGCTGCTTGCCTGAGAGAACAAGGTAACCTCCCCCTGGCTACAACCACCCTTCAGGCAGCTGTAGACAGCAATAATGTCCCCCCTGAGCCTCCTCTTCTCCAGGCTAAACAATCTCAGCTACCTCAGCCTCTCTTCATAGGGCTTGTGCTCGAGGCCTCTCACCAGCCTCGTTGCCCTTCTCTGGACATGCTCAAGCACCTCAATGTCCTTCTTAAATTGAGAGGCCCAGAACTAGACCCAGTACTCAAGGTGTGACCTAACCAGTGCAGAGTACAGGGGGAGAATGACCTCCCTGCACCTGCTGGCCACACTATTCCTGATGCAGGCCAGGATGCCATTTACCTTCTTGGCCACCTGGGCACACTGCTGACTTTGGTACAACCTCCTCCTCAAAAGGCTGGCGAGATCATGTCATTTGCAAGTGTCCATACTGTATGATGTTCTCCATTGTAATGCATGTATTTTTTATCAGAATGTGTTCTATGTGTTCAATTTAATACTCTGTAAGGAAAAATCCTCCATGGTATTTCAGTCTTCCAGAGGTTGTCAAGACTCTGAGATTTGGCTGCTGGAAGAATGTATTTCAAGGTTTTCTCCTCTCTGCTGCTCTATTGTGTGCAGATACTCTTACCACACCTAAGTAAACTTTTTTTTTTTTTTCATATTTAAGACAGCGCTGGGATGTCTCAACTTGCATGTCATCCTCTCATTGCACTATTGCCATCAATGGCATATGTTAATGCATCCCCTTATCCTAGGTAGGAAATGGTCACGTCCCCATGACATCCCAGGATCAGTCCTCTGGCTGAACCCTATCTCTGTGCATGGATCATGTAATTTTTCTTATGTGCTGGAAATTACCCAGAAACATGAAGTGGTTCATCTGGCTCACAACGAGTTAATGTTTTCTGTCCCAGGCCCTTTATTTTCATAACCTTAGTCAATACTATAAAGCCCCAAATACACTGGCAGTCTTTACTGAGATAACCAACACAATGAATCTATCTGCACATCAGGTAAAGCCGACAGTAAATTTAGAAGTACTCTGTGGGACATGGGGCCTCATTGCTGATAACCAGCTTTGGCACTGAATAGAAGCTGCACA
>VWZE01014796.1:35387-47306 GCA_013396675.1 Eubucco bourcierii | reverse complement strand
GTATTGTGGGAAAAGGCAGAGACTACTGCCGGAGTGCACTCAGCGCTCTTGAAAACACATCTGCACTCTGTCTCAGCTCTCCCGCCTGGCTTAGTCTGCCCTGGTGTTTGTTCCTCTCTTTTTGTGCCTCTCCTCTGTTGCCTCAACTAATCCGTTTCACAGCTTCTCTGTATCTTATGGGCGAGAGATAATTTCTATTGAAGCTAGCTGAGTTGCACCAATTACGAGATACTTTTTCGTGGTGCTTTGTGTTTAATCTGCATTGATGTTAAGATTCTCGATCTTTGTCTCTGCTGAATGTTTGCTGAGGTGTGAAGTGTCTGTTTAGCTGTTATGTAAAGAAATACATATTAAGGTGGTTAGTGTAATCACATAATCTTGACAGACATCGGTGGTGCAGTCACAGTTCCATATTTTGTGAAGATGGAGGGTATGTAAACAGGCAGGCAGCAAAAGCAAGGCAAGTACGTTCCTCCTGCTGAGGGACATCTCAGGACTGTGTTTCCAGAGCTGATTTTTGGAAACAACCACATGGGCATCTGTGAGCACAAGGATCAGATCCTGTGGGGCTGGGGGAAAGAATTATTTGCTCTCCATCCAGTGCTTCACAGCTGAAGTAGCACAGAACGTCTTTACATGTGTAAGTACCCAGAGCAGGAATGGGGACAAATCTAGTAGGCTGGAGAAGGTGCAGGGACCCTTCACCCTCTGAGCCGATGGGAGGTGGCGATGCCCATGCTGGAGGCAGAAATCATTCTGCAGCACAGACAAAGGTGGGTGGAGTTTGGCTGGTGGAGCAGAGGAACATGGGTGGNAGGTAGGTGTTGAGAGGAGTTCTGGAGTACTTACTACTGAGGTGCTCAGCACGGAGTGGCTCCTGCAGGCACAGTGGGTGATCGACTGGCCATCTGAATTTGTTATTGCCCTTGAATGGAAAATAAACTTGTAGAACTCGAGTGCTGCTCAGGCTGCAGCAGAACCGATCCTAGATATACACAGTTCTTAGAAAGACACGATCGGGCATCTGGTCACGTGAGCATGTATGGGGAGAGCTCTGCAGATGCAGCCCTTGCAGAGTCCCTCTGCCTGAACCACCCAACACCGCTGAGTGCTGGAACCAGCCAGTTATATCTTCCCCGAAAGGAAACCAGATAAAATCGAGCTAGTTGTGTTGAATTCCCCAAAGGGGAGGAGTTTCCTCAGATCCTTTCCTCAGATCCTTTCAGTGCAGACAGCTTGCCGAGTCTTGCTTTGTTTACCTCTCTATGCGTAAAGGCAGGGTGCTGTCACCTCCGGCTCCCTGGATTTGCTTTACCCACAGAGATGCCAACCCAATGATAATTTGCATTTGTGAGAGAGGTGGAGGCTAGAAATCTCTCTAAGCATTTTAGTCATGCAAAACGGCCACCTTTGATTTTCAAGAAAACTGCTACCCCCTCACCATCTGCTTCTGGTGCCAATTCCCTCTCTGGAGACACCCAACAAAATAATAATATGGATTTTCACATGTGAGGATGGAGATGATCAACAGCAATAATTCCCATGGCAGCAGTCTGGTACCAGAAGCACGCTTTGCAACAGTAGAGTACCAGAGGCTTAAGCGAGACAGGAACAATACCCTGAACTACCTCGCTGGCTAAGATAAATCCTAGCACACCAGGAATCCCGAAACTCTTACTGCTGTGCCTGCAGCGTGTTTCCCTTGATGCAAGACGAGACCAGAGAAGGTTGGCCTGTCTGTCTACTCTAATGGAAGTGTTTGCTTATGGTGAACAGGCTGGAAAAGAGTTTCTTTTCGTTTCTTCTATTTCTTAGCCAGCTCTGTTATATTGCCAAAGTCTGCAACAATTTGCTATCTGAGCGCCAGTCAGACCAGCAGAATCTATTAACTGCTTTATTGCACACATCCAGGGTGTCCTCTGCCTGCAAAGAGTGTAGGCAATTTGTATAATGCAAGCAGGAGCAACTTCTTTGGGCCAGTTCCTTTATTTAGGTATTTCTGCCTCACCAACTCCCAGTATCCATCACCATAATTTCTGAGATTTCTGGAAGGGGTGACATCAGCACTGAATTATTACAGTGAAAAGCCCAGCACGTCTACATATTTCGTCTAAATTATTTAAGAATGCAGGAGTGTTTCGTGCAGCTCAAGTGAGCTGTGAATCTGTTACGTGTGTGAGCCTGCTGGTGTGATGGAGTAACAGTGCATAGAGCTTTTGGAGGAGCTCCTTCTATTTTCCTTAAACTGTCACCGTTGAGCAAAAATATTTCTGATTTTGTTTTCCACCTTTTTTTTGGTGGTATAAAACAAACCAACCCACTACCCCAAGATGCATTTTCTTTGCTCCCCTATCACAACAGAGGAATGAAACTGGAATACCTCAAACAGTTCCATGAAACTGCCTTTCTCTCCCCTGTCAGAAGGTAGTTAGAAATGGCATCCATCTCTTTCCTCACACACCATATTAAGTTCTTTTTACGTTTGGAATTAATGGTGATAAGCTGACAGAGCTCCAGAAATTTCTGAAAAATAAATCAAACACGTTGACAGTTTGCTCTGAATTTTCCATACCTCTCCTCTGCATGTTGAAGCAAAGACCTTTTAAATATGTTGTAATCTGGTATCAGACATTTCTTGAATTAGCATTTTCTGTAGCATCGTTGCAGGTATTAGAATTCTGTTGATACTTATTTTTACAATTAATCCGATTATATGCCACATTTAGGTGTATGCCATTGTGTCTATTCTTGTGGATTTGTTTCCAGCAAGTAACATGCATGCAGTCTGAGAGATTTTTCTAGCTGGTGATGCTCACTTTGGTATGCATGGATGGGGAAGATGTCTTCTCATTTTAATGCATTACCTTTTTGGATAGGTCTTCACTTGCTTCACTGTCTGTAGGGGATTTAAATACATCTCAAAATAATTCTTTTGCCAATCAAACCCCCTTCACAACACAGAACCACATAATGAAATAATGACAGTTTCATTAAATATATGTTAAAATTAGTGTTAGCATTTTTAGAATGCCCCAGTGGTGAATTTCTGTGGTGCTCAGGTGTTCATGCTCTTTTCCACATTCTCACTTCCACCCTCCCAGTGAAGTGTAGTTGTTTTAGGGTACTTTACAGACATGTCACAAGAGGATCTGTAATCTCTCTTCACCTACCATGTATTGGGTTATGACGTCAAAACAACCTGTGCTTGTGGAAATAAATTGATTTTCTGTTTATAACAATATTTACAGATGGAAAATAAACTGCAGCTAGTGTTTTCACTGTGTGCATAAGGATGGGCTTTCTGCTGCCTCTAGCTTCTCCCCTCTAGTACTCTCTGTTCTGGCTTCCAAGTTTTATCCAACACTCCAGCCAGAAAGTTACTTTCCAACTCTTTGAGTCTTGTGTATGTTTATACTAGGGAGACAGAAATGTTCATTCATCCTCTTGCCTTGGTTTGGCCCTAAGAAAGCTGCTCTGGGAGGGTAAGCTCATGCTGCTGAAGGGCTGATTACAGCTGTGGCCAGCTGCAAGCCAGTGTTGTGCTGTATGCCAGCATTGTGCTGTACATGTCTTTCCCACACGAATATTGATATTTGAGTGCATTTTCACACAGATTGAATTGCTTCTGATTTAAGGTGCAAGTGGTGAGAGGTGTCTCAAGCTGAGAGGTGAATGCTTCGGGGTGCAGAGGATGACCCCTTCTTTACCTATAGGAGCAGCTGATTACCTGGCTAAGTCTGGAGACAGTGCTTATGCATCACAAAACTCTGCTTGTGTTTCTGAGGAGCTGAACAAAGTCTGATTTCTTAGAGGGTAGCAGAACTATCTCAGGAACATGCCAAGGAGAGGAGGAAAGAGGCACCGATCAAAGGGAATCTCAGACCCCCCCTTCAACAAGATTGTCTATAGGAGCTCCTGTATTCTACCAAACGCCAGCTTGGCAGAGCTCTTCAACCAGCTCTGGACAAGGGCCAGAAAAGAGGGAGAAACAGAAAGACCTCTCCTATTTCACTAGCTGTGTTTTAAGCACATTTCCTCTTCTTTTCTTTACCTACATCTTCAAAATAATAATGTGTCCCATCTATTTCAAAGGTTGTATTTAAATGTTTCTATACTAATGCAGCTTGATTTAAAGGTGATTTGAGAGTAATTGGACAGCAAACTATCCGCTGCCACAGGGCTGCTGTGTTCATACTGGGTACACAGGAGCAGTTACCCATCTCTCCCCTTTGTGGCTTTTACTTGTTTCGCTTTGTGTTAGCAGCACTTCAGAGAGGGGACATTCCCTCCCAAGCATGGTGCCAAGGAAGGCTTTGTGGCATGCATTCAGTTCCCTCTGTGTGTGTGTGCATCCATGCTGCTGTCATGGCACCACTTGAGCAGTGAGGCCTTCCCCAAGACAGAAATGGCGTGTAGGTGACCCTTGCTGTGGGAATGCCTGCCTTCTTACTTGTCTGTCCTTGGGCATGTGCATGAGCTTATGTGAGCCTCCAGTCACCATGTGAGGAGTGAAGGGGCAGATTTTGTTCATCAAAGGATAAGGGCAAAAATTGCCCCAACTTCAGAAGAACAAGGCTTATAGGAATGTAAGTGGCTAATTTTCCTTTCACAAACGTGTGTGTACATTTGATATTTGCTACATCACCTAGTAGTTGTCTTAGCAAGATAAGATTGTGGTTGACTGTGGAATGGATGAAAAGACAGTCAGAAAAGCATCTGCCAAGTGATGGCCTCAGAGTGTAGGGTAAGACTCTGTGGAGTACGTGGCAGAAGCCCTTGGAGCACTTGACAGCTTTAGGTGTCAGTATCTTGGAGCGATGGAGTGCCCCAGAGAATCTGAGTGTTGTGCAACACTACCTATGAGATGTTTGTAGGGTAGCTGTGGGGATGTGCAAGTCTTAGAATGAGGAGAACCACAGGTAGAAAGGAGAAGTTTGAGATGTTGAGAAAGAGTTAAGTGTGGGGAAACAGGGAAGGGATGAAATGAGTGAAATGCATGTGAGCAGGAATGATGAGTGTACTTTTCCTGGGTGATTGACTGTCTTGTGCAGCCATGTGCATGCATGGAGTGTGAGTACTGGGTGTGAGTACCAACTGTGAGGATCAGTGTGTCTGTGTGTATCTGTGCATGAGGGGCTCTTAATACCAGAAGCTGGAGTGGGTCTGTGGCTTGTAAGGCAGCTATGGCAGAAATCACGTCTCTAGGACCACTTACTGGAAGAAGAGAAGGATCACGATGATACCATCTGTATGCTTCCTGTTTGGATGTTTTTTTTCTGTGCCTATGGGGAATACATGCTCAGCCTTGCTGCTGAGTGAATTTGGGGACACACAGTGGCAGCAGCCTCACATCTGCTGAGCTACCTGTTCAATAGCTCTGAACATTGGGACTATTCAGTAAATCACTGATTACCTGAATGTTGGAGTAGTGATCATGCTTATCAGCACTGCTGCAAGGAGGTTGAAAGACTGGATCAACACTCTACATAATGTTGGCAAATTAAAGGTATGGAGTGAGAAAATATAATGTAACTCATTGGGGAGGAATCTAAGGTATAACTCATAAGGAATAAACCATCTGCACAAACAACAGTGCAGGAAAATATGGCTTTCAATAGAAATAGACAGTATTATACAGAAAAAGCATTAAGTGACAAGCCACCTGTGTACCGTATATGAGCAGGACTGTAAGGAAAAAAAGGCACATGACATACATCTGTTTTACACAAAAAGAATAGTTCTTTGAACTACTGGGTCAAATTCTGGGCACTGCATCTCAAAACTGAGGTAGCTTACTTAATTAGAGCCAGGTGGGGGTGGCACAGAAGACTAGAAAAAATAAAAAACTGTGCTGCTTTATCTAGAGAAGAAAAACCCAGCTGGAGATAGGATAGCTTTGAATCCAAACCAGGTTGTGGTGAAGGGACTGTACAGACTAGATGTTCTTGGACAGGCAGGAGAAAGTTGACTGGCATGAGACTAAACCTTAGGGGGAACAGAAACGGGAGGATGGGTGAGGCCATGGGGCAGGCTGCCAGCCCATGGTGCTCATGGGGTGTCCAGTGCCCCAGGGCCAGTGCTGCCAGGTGGGCATCTCTCAGCAATGGCCCTGACACACAAGATTCCTCACAGCTTACTGTGCTCTGCAGACATCTTGAGGATGCCATTGCTTGAAACATGAGATATGTCTTCCTTCCTTCATGAGTGTGAACCACAGTGGGGCTGGCACAGGAAAGTACCAGACTTCACAGGCTCATCAAGGTCTGGATTCACTGTCAGCCAAAAATCCTGCCTTCTCTCTAAAGCTTTGCCAACTTGATGCCATGTGGGAAAGAGACCACTACTGAAAACTGCTACTTTCAAGTGACAAAAGTCTAAAAGTGATTGTCACCACTGGGCTTGGTACATACATCGGATACAAAGTACAGAGTTACTAATCCTTTGTAAATAAGTAATCAGGGCACTTAATGTAATTGAATAGCATAATTAATAGCAGCAATGGAAATGAATTGCAAAATATTTCTGTCCTTCACAGAAATGCATAGGTAGGCAAAAAACATTTGCTGGTATATGTTACCACATTGTGAGTGAGAGCAGTTATCAGAGAGAGAAAGAAATCTTAGTTTTTCCACTCTAGTGTCCTACTGGGGCAGATTTGCTTCCAGCAATGCACTTTGCAGTATTTTGTTACAAGAACTATCAAAGGTAGATGAAATATATCCTTTTTAGACATAGGTCCAAGAACCATGGTGAGTGTAGGTTGACAGAACAGCACTGAAGCCAGCAGAGGTGTGCCAAGTTATGCTGGCTGAATTAGCTAATGCACACAGAGGTCAGATCCTGCTGCATCCCCAGCACATTTGTGAGATCAGCAGATTCTGTCAGCAGTAGGAAAAGCTGATGGCAGGTGAGTGTTATGTCCTGCCTCCAGCTCTCCCTCCAGAACTGCCCTCCCTTTCAGTTTGTCCCCAGCTTGTTCTTCTGGCCATGGGATGGGGTAGCATTTTCCAACCCTGAAAGCTGTTCCTAAGAGTCAGTCCAATAAATGATCATGAAGTGATTTGATATCGTAAGGAAGAAAACATTTAATTACCTAATGTGAATGTCTCGGAAGTTGTTACTGGGTTGTTCGGGTTGTTCAGCTTGAAGAGAAGACTTTGGGGAGACCTTAGAGCAGCTTTCCAGTAGTTGAAAGGGGATACAGGAAAGCTAGAGAGGGACTTTATAAATTAATGTTGTGACAGGATGAGGTGCAACAACTTCATATTGGGAGAACTCAGATAAGACATTAGGAAGAAATTATTAACTGTGAACATGGTAAGGTACTGGAACTGATTGCCCAGGGAAACTTGGAGGGTCCAAGCCTAGAAGTATTCAAAAGCAGATTGTATAGAGCCTTGAGCAACTGCTTTTAGTAGGTGGTGTCCCTGCCCGTAGTGGGGGCATTGGAACTAGATGATCTCTAAGATTACTTCCAACCCAAATGATTCCATAATTCTATGATCCAAATCATGACTTAACTTCTGTCAGCTGAAGTGTAAGGATATGGCATCTGGTATATACTTAATGTTTATAGAAGTTTCATACACGTAGCTCCCAAATTACTATGGAAGGCAAATACCCTAAGGAATGCAGAGTGTCTGGATAGTTAGGCCCTCCACATTTTTGTTTAATTCAAAACTACCCTTTTCATATTAATATTTTGTCTCTTGTGTTTGCTGAAGGCCTAGTTCAGCCACTCTTCAACTGTTTAGCACTCTGCTCATGCTTGGCTATAGTCAGTGTAAGGAAGGATGGGGAATTCAGTCGTAAGGATGTCTTTCTGGTGGATAACCTGAAGACTGTTACCCACCCCACACCCCGCCCCTGCCCAAGCCTGGACTCAGGTTTTTAGCACTTCCCTGAGCTGGACACCAAGCCCATGTGTACACCAGGAATCCAAGGTGTTTCTCCTCACAGGATTAAGAATATACTAGTGAGCTGGTTAAGTAGGACATTTGGAGCTGTGTTTTATGTGGTAGTTTTTTAATATAGCTCCCTAGGGTAACATAGATATATTCTAACATATATATGTGTTTATTCTAAGTATAATCTTCTCTGCAAACTATGCTTACAGATGTCTGTACAGTTAAATAATTCAATTGTAAAGCAGCACAATAAATAATATCTGAGTGACTGAGAAATTGAGAGGTACAGGTGAAGGAGAAAATGTGTGCCTTCAGATGGAACTTGAAAAGAGATGGGGAGTCAATGCGGCATGTAAATGTATTCTTTAATCTTCATAAAGAAAGTAGTGCTCCAGAAGGATTTTACCAGTTAGCAGAGTTTGTCCTTTAGGCTACAGAGGATCAAAACCACCTGGTGTCCTGGGCTGAAGCCAGGCTGAAAGCAGTCATCCTGCGACACTGTCTGTCCTGGGGTTGGGCAGAATCAGAAGCGGCTTAAGCCATTTCAGAACAGAGTAGGATATAAAAGCGATTCTTTGAATAAGAGATGAAACCCAGGGCAGGAAACATTTTCCTGCTGAGCCTCTCCTTTCCCTAAGGTGCAGGCTCATTATTGGGAGTGGTCTCCAAGACAGCATCATTCACTCTGTTCTGTTTGCTCTGGTCTCCAACAGCTTAGTGGGCTATGTGAATACAGCAGCTCACGTTGCAAAGATGTGAAACATTCAAGCTGGTGCTCAGGGTGTGCATAAATGGACATAAATTGTACACTCAAACCCTGAAACATGTATTGAACCACGGAAGACAGATAATGAATTTTTGCAGTTCAAATGATTACCTTATTTTGGGGTTTTGGGAAGGTTGCTATGTTTGGTTTTGTTTTTTAAAATCTAGGTTATCTGGGGTTTATTTACACTAAGCTTAATCAGGGAAGGAAAAAAAACCAAAAAAAAAGAAAAAGACTGGTAAATACACCAGCGTTTGGCAAAGAGTCTGTTTTGTAAGACAAAGGGGTTGATAATTCCTACCTGATCCATGATTTTGGTTTAACAAGAAAGACTCTGTTGATTTAACAAAGAGCTAATTCAAGATAGTGTGGAGTGTAACGAAGTAGGAATAAAAGTAGGGCTTTTTCATAACTTTCCCAAGGAATTAATTAGTATTTTTATTTCCTTCTCTGCAGTTTTTATCTAAATGTGGGTTGAAGTGTCTCAGGACTGAATTAGATGTGGTTTTAAATGTCCCCCTTTAAAGCTCTCCATCCCCTAGATTTTTCCTGTCATGTCTTTGAATGAATGTAGCTTCTGCTACCAAGTAAATGAGATGTCTTTGAACTGCTCTCGTTGCGTGCTTTGTTTGTGTTCTTTTATAACTTAAAAGCTGTCTGCATTCACATCTAACTATCCTGGAAATATATTCTTTTCCCTGAAATAAGCTTGGACAAATGTTTTCTGTCCTCCCAAGCCTGGAGTCCTTTAGGTATTTTATCCTCTAAATAATCCCTCCCAGAGGATGAAAAATGCCTTGTAGCTTCCAGACAAGGAGGCTTGGTGAGTTCATCTAGTGGGAAGTTTCCCTCTGACCTGCACACCAGCCCCACCACTCCTGGGTCCCCAAACACACGGGAGGATTGTATCCTGGCACTATGTACAAGCCACTGCCAGTGTCATGGGGCTTTGATCACCACGACCATGTGTATTTAGTCATCCTCCACCTGCTCATCATCTGCTTTGTTTTTCTTCTTACACCTCAAAAGTCAGATGATGAACCTTCCTGAGACCTCAGCTGCTTGTCATGGGGTCCCCTATGGGCTTTTCAGCCCCTGATTTCTACCATCCCTCCAATGTTCACAACAAGCAACCACACAAAGCATTTTCCCCTAGCACAGCCTGAAAGGAGAAAACAGACTATAAGCCTATTCAGGCAGGTGGGAAAATACACTCAGGAAAATGCACTCAAACACTCTAGGGAAAAGAGATTGGGTTACAAGAACCACATAAATCCCCAAGTTTTCTTATCAGGAGCCTGGCTACAGCTGTCTGTGCCTGCTCTCACCATTGTCCACCTCCCCTTCCCACAGGGAACTAGAGATGTGCAATGGGGCAGTGGGGAGCTGCAAGCCTGCTTGTGCTTGCCCATGTGTGTGATGGTGGGGGGGCAGTACAGGGACAAGACCCATTAGCAGCATGTCCATTGCAGGGAGAGCTGTGTTTTTCCAGTGATTTAGCCTAGACAGTGTGATTTGACGCAGAAAGCTGTGCCTCACCTACCTTATGCTTTATTAGGCACTTTCCCAGCTCAGCTTTGCATGGTTAAACAGACTTTGAACCCTATTATGTGACCTCTCGGGTCCTTGCTTGTCAATTGAGTTGCTTCCCACATGCTGCTCTCCCCATTTACAGCTAGCACCAGACCTTGCCCTCTTCAAAAAGCATCACGTGAGTGTGACCTACTGCTATTTTAAGTGAAACTCTGCTGTTACCAGCTATTCCTACCCATATCTCTCTCTCTCTCATTTATCAAGACAGCAGGCAAAACCAGATGTGATTATAACCTGCAATTTTCCTCCTTTCCCCATATTGGCCTGAAACCCAAACCCTGTCACCAAACCACCGTACTGAGAAAGAGAGATTCTTATTTCCAGACTGCCCCTACTTTACTTAGCCTGACTTGTACCAGTATGCAGCTGTCTACTGAACACTATCTAAATTCAAAACCATCTATGCAAGCTGGCTGGAAGAGAAAAAACACAGGGACACTTTTTCCTCATATCCGTCTCTGGGATATTCAGTAAAGAGATGTTTACTCCCAAAGTGTAAAGGTGCAAAAAGAGGAAAACCATAGGCTAGGAGACTTCTGGGACCCCATTCTCCCTTTGTTGGGCAGTTGCCACTCACTCTGGTGGTCTCCTGCATCCCTGCACCAGGTACCAAGTGCCAAGAGTATGTTTTGCCTTTCTAAAGGGTTGATGTTTGGATTATAAGGTCTTTTATGTGCTATTGCAATTTGCATGTTAAATAATAATAAGATTATGAATTAATGATGCTTATTCTTCCTATTACATGCAAAAGAGTAATTTAAAAAGACCATAGCAAATAATGCCCTTTAATGAGAGAATATAATTACATCGACATTTTCAGTGAGTCTGGAAGAGGAGTTTGAAAATATTTTAGATACATATAGATTTTGCCTCCGAAAAGCAAAATGAACAAGCACATGCACAGCTACAAGTTCTTAATGGTTAAGTAAAAATACTGTTTATTTGAAAACAGTGACATTTTTTCTGTTCTCATAACTGGTTTATTTAAGAAAGATACGTAATTTTTCATCAGTAAAATTCCTGCTGAGGCATCTGCAGTATCTAATTCTCCAACCATAACCAGTGTACTCATATAAAATAATGACAAGAGCACTTTCACCTATTGCTCTCACATACAACATTTCTTGTCCACCTTACAGAATGTTTGATGTGTCAGAATGATGCAGCTGTCCCATTCTAGGATCCCCTCAGCATTGTTCCTTCTGGAGGAAAGCCTAGGTGGAGAAAGCAAAGGAGAGTGATGTTTGCATTACCGTGCAATTTATTGCCTGTTCAAATGATGAAGCAAAGTCCAGGTGTATGTCAGTGCTGTCAAAAACATCTTCTGAAGGATGCAGTTTTTGTCCTTTCTCTCTTTCTCCCTCTCTCTTTCCTCTATTTCTCTTTGTCTTTGTCTTTGTCTTTGTCTTTGTCTTTCTCTTTCTCTTTCTCTTTCTCTTTCTCTTTCTCTTTCTCTTTCTCTTTCTCTTTCTCTTTCTCCTCCTCTCATTTTTTCTGCTACATGCTTTGGGAATGGGAAATATGAATAACATGGCTCCTTTGAGTCTGAAATGCTCTGGTACACTCTCATTGCCTTTCTCATACTCTGTTGCCACAGCTGGGGAATGGACCTGTAGCTTTCTGTGTTTGGAGAAACTCCTCCTGTCCAAGGCA
>VWZE01014796.1:2519-15260 GCA_013396675.1 Eubucco bourcierii | reverse complement strand
CGACACTGGGAATGTGGCTGGGAGAAGCCCTGAGTGGCAGGTCAGTTGGGATCACGGGTGATGGCATTGGGGGGATATCTTTTGTGCAGGCATTGATGAGGTTCTGGTTTCTCTCCCATTCCCTGCTGCCACGGCTTGGCTTTCTTTTCTGTTGCAGAGTTGGGGTGGACTCAGGAGTTGGCAGGGCAGCAAGGTCCAGATGGTGCTGGTCAGCTTTGATTAGCATCTTGGCAGTGCTGCCTGGGGTAGCCAGCTTGCCATTGTGCATCAGAGGCGTGAGGATAGCTTCAGGCTTTGGCTCCTTGGACTGTGTGTCTCCAAAGAGGCCACTGAGCTTTGTCACGCTGCTCATGGAGCCACGGCGGGACTGGGCATGCTCCTTCTCTTTTCTCTGCACAACAGCTACATCTCTGCGGCGGTGGTCACAGATGCAATACACTATGATTCCTGAAAAGATGGCCCCCAAGACAAAAGCAAGAATAACAGCAATGGCCAACAGGGTGACCGGCACCAGTTGATTGTGACCCTTCAGGTAACTCTCGCGGATCACTCCTGCAATAAACAGCATACAGCAGTTAAACAAATTAAGGATGAGGAAAAGCTACTTATCATTAACTACTCTGTATGCCCTGTGTAGTTTGTGCTTTGCAAGGTGATTTTTGATCAGCTTGCCCAGATTTGGACACATACTGTAACTGGCAGCTATATCTTGCTCATGCAGCCTTGGGCTTTGAATACAGTTGGAGTTGAAGATCATGAAGTTCAGGAGGGGAGAAAGAATTTGCTTGCAGGATAAGAGCAATTGGTTTAAAATCCTGGCCCTGGGCAGCTCACACTGACATGAGTGGGTCAGAGCCGTTATTTTCTCTCCTCTAACATGCTGCTCATTCCTCCCTTCCCTCCATCCTACCTTTCCTCATCTAACACATATATTTATTATAGTAAGCTATTCACATTGGTAAACCTTTGAAAGGATGAGGGGAGACAGAAGGTCTACAAATACCAGAGAAGTGTATCCCACATTGTTTAAGGCTTCTTTCTCTACTCGTCATTCTGTTATCTTTGTCATGTGTTTTAAAAGTATCACATGCCTGAGCTTCAGGAGGATGCTTAAACAACTACAAAAGACAGAGCAGAGCAGAGCCTCTTCCCACCTAAGTCCCTACCACAGCAGTAATCAATGCCCTGAGTTTCTGAATAAAGCACTTTTTTTTCTGACACAGTTGGGCACCAAGCCAGAAATGCTAATGAAACACAAGTACAGAGCCACCAGTTTTATTTCTTCCTTTTCTGGTTTTGTTCTTAGTGCTTAAGAAGAAGGAGCCACAGCCTGTTAAAGACCTGAAGGAACCTCTCTTCCACCTTCTTATCCAGAGAGGGTCCCAGTGCTGTGCTGGGGCATTAAAAGCTCTATGTGCTCTAGGGAAATATAATCCTTGTCCTTATTATGGGATAGAGAGTAATACAGAAAATGTACCTCCTGAGACTCTGTGAAGATACAAAAATTGTATGTCATAAATCAAGTACTTTTAAAACACAATCTTTTCATGTATCTGGCAAAGAAGGTATTAATGGCCCAGAATTAGAACCCAGCGCAAAATACCGCTCAGCAAACTAATTTAAAAGAGCACTCAAAATCTGCCATTATTTCACAGAAACCTTTGACAAGTATTGTGGCTAGATGCAGTATTGCTCCTATAACGTACATTTTTCTGTCTCCATTTAATTGTGGTGTTTATATGGACAAGGGATATTTGCTTATATGATATGAACTCTCTATCTAAAAGCAAAACCAGTTATTGAAATCATAAGCCCCTGCGTATGACATCACAGCTAGTTGTCACAGGAATTACTGTGCTGTGACAAAGGATTGTGATTTCACGACGAGAATAAATAGCGAGAGTGGATGATCAGTTAACAGANATGGGAGAAAATTGAATCTCAGAAAACAATATATAATTAGAGGCTATCTTCCATTTAAGTGTTTCTAAAAGGATTCGCTTTTAAAGGCCATCAGCTTTTTGAAAGGAAGACTTTTCCATTCTTTGCCATCTTAACAAGCAGCAGTAGCACCTAGCTCTGTAATTTATATCCACAGACAAAACTGCTGTGTACAGACCAGAAGCACAGTCTAGTGGTTATGGCACAGTCAGCACTAACTACGTTTCACTACAAAGGTGTTGGTCTTCTGTGGACCTTCACCTGCTGATATTTATATGCTGTATTCTGCAGCATTTTGAGATCAAATTTCTTTACACCTGTAAAACTATCTGCAGTCATTAACTGAAGAGTCAGAAATAGACTCTTAAATTGGTGGGAAGTATGGTCAGGGAAGTGTTAAGTCTTATCCAGAAATGCATTGCCGGGTGTGAAGCTAAGAAAAGCTTCAGTTTAAAAAAGCCTAATGACATGGACACTTTCTATGCAAAAACTTCTTAAAAGATATATTCCCTTGAGCATTAAGACTAAAAATACCTGCTCATTGTGTACCTAAGGGTTAAAGTGCATACAGTGAAGGCCAGCATGAGTTCAGAAAGAGAAAGTCATGCCTTTCTAACTTAGTATCCTTTTATATATATAGGCCTGGGGAGAAGACAAGAGACTGGAGCACAGCCCTGCAGAAAAGAAGTTGGTGGTTTTGGTTGATGGCGAGCTTAATACAAGTGAACAGGATGCCCTGGTGGCCTACCAACTGTATTAAAATACGAGATTGTGTCCAAAAGGACACAATCTGGGTTTCTCAATTCAATAGAGATGTTGATGTACTGGAACATGTCCAAAGAAGGGTGACAAAGCTGGTGAGGGTCCTGGAGCACAGCCCTGTGTGTAGAGGCTGAGGGAGCTGGGGTTATTTACCCTGGAGAAGAGGAGGCTCAGGGATGACCTCATTGCTGTCTACAACTACCTGAAAGAAGGTTGTAGTCAGGTGGGGGTCGGTCTCTTCTCCGAAGCAACCAGCAACAGAGCAAGAAGACACAGTCTCAAGTTGTGTCAGGAAAGGTATAGGCTGGATAGTAGGAGGAAGTTCTTCACAGAGAGAGTGATTGGAGATTGCCATTGGAATGGGCTGCCCAGGGAGGTGGTGGAGTTGTCATCCTGGGAGGTGTTCAGGAAAAGACTGCATGAGGCACTTAGTGCCATGGTCTAATTGATTGGCTAGGGCTGGGTGATAGGTTGATCTTGGAGGTCTCTTCCAACCTGATTGATTCTATGAAGGAGGGCAACAAAGATGATGAAAGAATCCAGGACATGACTGATGAGGTGTGGTTGAAGATACCTGATTTGTTCAGCTTAGAGAAGCAGAGACTTCATTGCTATCTAAAATTTCCTTGTGATGGGAAGTGGACAGGAAGGTGCTGACCTCTCTCTCAGAGACAGCCTGTAATGCCAATGCCTGACATTTCCTATTGGCTACATGAGTTTATTCTACACACTCAGCCTTCTGCTTTAGGCTAAGTCCTACTCTGTGAATGAATAATGGCCTTAAGCACAAATCTGCATCACTGCATAAGGAAACACGATGAAATATTCAGTTTTACATTACCAACGGATATTGAATCATTACAGCTCGTGTTATGGAATTACCACACAGTTCAGACTGAGTGACCATGTGTGCTCAGCAAAGGGGTGGCTGAAATGAATCCACTCATGATGCAGGTGTTTTATGGGGAGAAATTTATGAAGGTCTTAAAACAGTTAGTTCCTCTTGAACGCAAACCTTCCTAATGTTTATTATGTTTTTATACTCCAGTTAAAGGATAGTTAATGTTAGTGGCTTTGCTCTAGGGAGTGGATCTTCTCTGGACATGATGTCAGGCTAAGGACATAATTTATTTTTTTATCATGGACAACATCCATGTGACCTGAGTTACTCAAACAATCACAAAAGCTTTAACTTCAATAAGATGGGCAAGATTTGTCCCTGTATTCATGTTTATAGTATACATACAATAAGTATGAAGAATGTCCAGCTTCCCACTGTCAGGACCACAGAGGGGGAAAATTGAATACGAAATAGGTTGATAATTGCAGTCACTGTCAACCAACATCTCAAGCCCCTAGCACCATGAGTAACTGCCTTCATGAACTAGGATGAATAAGCAAATGTGATGCCAATTATTGCTCTAGAACAAGCAAATATATAGGAGAGGATTCATGCCACTTTACAAACTGCACTGTGTGTGCTTTTACCTATCTTGCAGTTCTTAAAGAACAACACAGTCCCCAAGGCACAGTCCAGCATTATTCATTAGCACTCATTATTCAAAGAATTAAAATAAATGGAGAAACTAATTAGAAAAATGTAGGGCCTATATTTTTGAAAGTCAGGTAAAATATTCAGACTCCCACCTTTGAGGACTTATCTCCTGTTGAAAAGCCTTGCAGTTATGTATTATCTGACATCTTCCTAAGACCTTAAGTACGGGAAAACTGATTGGACTGGCTGCATAAAATAGTATGGAATCAGACTGAAAGCATAATTGCTATAAACATCACTGTAATATTTTAATCTTTAATAATATAACAATTATTCTAAATTAAATATTTTTATATTTAAAATACTATGCCTAGCACTTTCAGTATGTTATTTCCCAATATTAAAACTTGCTTATTTTATTTTATGAGCTCTGAACTCTTCATCCACTATTTTGGCTGTTTTCTGTAGTATATGGAGATGTATCACTATGGATAATAACCAACTACTCTTTGGACAGGCATATTCTTAGCAGAATTACCTGTATTAGCATTATACTTGGCAGAGGTTTGGTGAAAAATAGTAAAAAAATTGAAAAAAACTTCAAAATGCAAATGAGATTAAGTATTTGCACTTTGAAAGACCAGACATTAAGTATTACTAATACCACAAACATGCTGACAGTTATCTACCTACCTGAAGCCTTCTTAGCTATGCACTTTGCAAATCACAATTGGGTTTATGACTTCAGAGTCTTCTGACATATGATGATTATTTCTGGCTGCTAAAGGAGCCAGGCTAGTTACCTGATACCCTCCACTTTTCATGGCCACTCTGATTCCAACAGAAAACCTGCTCTACTAACTTTTCTGTAATTTCATCCCATGTCCTTTTGTCTGCATCTCCTAACAGCACCATTCATTTTCTCAGTCAGTATGTCCTGTACTGTAATAGTACATGCAAAACATGCAAAATCACCTCTTCTTACTTATCTAATGAGAGAGAAGACCTGATATGGTACTGTATTTTTCTGCTATACATAATTCATTCTTCTAGAAGAGCTTGTAGGTAAGGTACAGAGTTGTCTGCCTGGTTGGTTAAGAGGACATGAAGAAAAATGTTTCCAAATCTTCAAAGTGTTTCAATTCTGAAATGCGCTAGTGCTTGGATAAATCACATGCCCAGAGCATTGAGCTTGTTCAGTGAAGGTAGTTGGGGAAAAGCCAAGCAGATATTAAATTTTACGCCATTAATACATATATTTTTTCTGATGTTCTGGAACAGGTGAGAAGCAGACTTGTTAAATGTCTCTGGGTGAAAACAAGGAAGAAAAAAACCAGAGGTGATATAATAATATAGATCTACTGTATACTGGGTTACTGTAAGTAGAAAGCGATAAGACTTTTTCTTTTCACCATTTCACTCAAGTATTCATGGATTAGAGCTGTACCTTTATATCTGCTTAAAGAGAAGTTTAAAAGCAAGATATACACAGTGCTGAAAGTATTATGCTAGAAAAATGCCAATGAAGATATCCTGGACTTGTTTTGCTCCTAATTCTAACAGGAAAGAGCTTCAAAGGGGAGAAACGTAATTAGGATTAAATAATCACAAAAACCAAATAAGATTCTAACCAAATAAGATTAATGAGTATCAGGACAATAAAATTCAATAAGAGAGCACTGATGAGGAAAGACATGGAGCATGAAGCATCTACTCCTTATCCTGCTTCACTTTTCAGGAAATATATGCTAATCTGTAATCAGAAATGCAATAAAGTCAGAGAAAAGAGGTAAAAACAGTTAGGTAATATAGGTGTTTTCAAATTGTCTACAGGATTTTATTCCCAGCTGCTTAAAAACCTAGGCAAAACACTATCTAGACACTCTGTAGTATCCTGGAGAACACTGGAGGAAGTATGAGCATGAAGAGCTCTTGAAAAAAGACCTACGTTTTACCTGCCATTGAGATGAGTCATAGGGAGGACCTCACAAAAGACAGACCTGTCAGTGCAATGTTTAGAATAGGAATGACACTAGGATAAGTGATTAAATGATCAGTCTTAGGAGGTTTTATCCAAATGATGATAAAGTAATTATTAAAAAAACCCAAACCAACCCCAAGGCAAATTTGCCAAGAATAAACTAATTAAATCAGATGAATGTCCTTTCTTGACAGGATAAATGGCTTACTTCTTTGTGGCAAAACAGTAAACATGATAACCTTTGACTTCTGTAAGGTCTTTGACTTATTTTCTTAGAAGCAAATGAAAGTAGATCTAAAACTTGATGAAAAGCCACCATTAAAAAGTAATGATCAGAAGTCTGCTTGGGAAGATACCTGAAGTAAGATGTCTGTCTCAGAAGAACAGCAATTAAGAGGCATCTGCAGAAAGAAGACTTCAAGTCCAGAGGGTCAGCAAAAGAGCTGTATCCTTTTAGCAGGTACAGTATAAAAAGAAACATTCTGTTATGAAGCCTAAATTTGTCTCACCTATGATCAGGGACACAGATGACAGAACAACAGATACAGCCCCACTGTTACATTTCTCTGAGTTTAGGTTCTGGTGTACAATTCACAGTGAGCACAAACTAAAATTCTGGCTTATAACCTTTACAACTGCTTGATGAATGAAAACCAACAGCTAACAACTTCCCAGTTTGAACAGCATGATGTGAGGCTGCAACAGTGACACAAGAGTTTGGATACTGCCTTCTTTCACAACCCAGCTGAAGTTAGTGAGAATAAGGCAGAGAGCAACACTCAGTCCTGTAAGGTCAAGTTCTTGTGCATGGCAACCTAACTTGTCACAAAAGATGCTTTTCAGTTTGAGCCCTAGTTACCTGTAGCGCAGAAACAAAGGCAGGGAGCCTTACTGTCCAGCTTTCTGAGGCTGCCTGCAACAGATGGTAAAGTGATAACCCAGAAGTGTGGCACACACAAAAATGAAACATAGAAGTAGGAAACGAAGACTGATGTTTTGTCAGGGAAGTGACAGAATAACTATCAGGGAATAAGGTATTTACTTGTGTCTAGATCACATATTTACAGCAGTCAGGGAATGAGTGTCATTGCTATTTCAAAGCTCACCTCTCTATAAACATGAATGAGCCCACTTCCATCTCCAACACCTATAAAATTGCTTGAGACTTCCCACAGAACAAGTAGTTGTTCCAGAAAGGTACAATGATTTCTTTGTTGCTATTAAGGGGAAAACCTTGCAGTTAATTTCCTTCTTCAATGCATGCATCTAATGCACATGTCCCTCTGCTTAGACTTGTTAGAAACACTGGTATAGAATCATTATGAATGGAGATGTTTATGGGCTTCAAAGTTATCTTTTTAAAATACCACTCAATAGATTTTCAACATGTGCTTCCAGGTGTTAGAATTGTGTTTACAGGCAGTCTCATGCAGCTAAAGGATTATTTCAGCCTGGAAATTCCCTTCAGGAATTAGCAGTATCTCTTCCTCCTTTTTAACCAGGAAAAATGAATAAAACAAAACAAAACAAAGCAGGTTAATTTACACTGGTCACTCAGATTTAAAGTGATAGCAAATTCAGGAATGACTAGAGTCTAACATGCATTTCTGATACCTTATCTCACTTTTTTCTTGAAGAAATAATTTCAAGGTTTGACACAAACCAACCATGTCATGAACCCAATGTTTTGATGCTTTCAACTGTTTTGTTGAAAACCGTAAGTAAGCTTTTCCCTTCATATTCCTTCTGGCTGCAAGGACATGTTCTGCTGACTCAGTGCAATTCTACCCAGAATCCATTTTTCTGGACTCTTGGTGTCACCCGCTAGAAAACAAAAACAAAATGTTCAAACATTCATAGTTAGATCTGCTGGCAAATGTTTGCTTTCATTTTTTTCCCCCCTCCCCTTATAGTAAAGCTGCAATGTTATTTGTAAAGGTCTGCAACTGTTAAGTTTACTGAGTAGCTCAGCTGCCCCTAGATTTCACCCTAACAGCTCTCAAAGCCAGCTGCCCAAGCTAGCGATTTAAGATATCCAGCAAACAAAAAGAGGATGTGTGCCCTTGGAGAGAAGAATTAATTAATGGAAAGAAAAAAACTTCAGGTACAAGAGGCTTGGTGATCACTGAAGGTGTAAGGAGAAAACTCAGAACTATGAAAAGATATATAACATGCCTGAAGTAACATGCAACAAAGGCTTGAAAAAAATCTGAATGATCAGATCAGTCGTCACAGCCTCAGACTGGATTTTCTGGCCCTTAGTCAGACCTATTTCAGAAACAATCCCTCCAGGACAGGTTCATCTCTTGATCTCTAAGGGTGGTTTTATCTCTGCTTTCAAGTGGTCCAAATTATACAAGTTCTCTCCACTTTTGATGAATGACAGCCAACAGGACTCTCTATAGAGCTTTGCTCTTGATGTGAAGATGGAGACCTTGCATTATGTTTTTCCAAGCTAGACAAGAAAGATGAGAGAACTCTACCATGTCTATATGAGATACCCACAAGTCTTTAAGTAAGATCTTCAGAACAGATTTCAATTACCTATTTTAGTTCAGTTATGAGCCTATGACCCAATGTTTTCACATCCTGTGGCGACCACACAAAATCTAGAACATGGCCACACTTCTGATAAGGATTATTACAGATGGAAAATACAAGATCTAAACCAGCAAATTCATGCTCAGACAGCTCCCACTCCCACTGAAACAAAGTGGAAGTAGACCTAAAAAAGGTTGGAATAGAAAAGTTTTTATTGCATTGCTTCTAAGAAGTATCTCTGTACACAAATCAGTTTATTAAGTTTGCAGGTATAGGAGAAGATTTGAGATACACACTCTCCTGGATCTATAATATATTGATGGAAGTCACTACAGTCCTGAAGCCATTCTAGTTTTATTTATCCCAGTGGCTAGGCTTAAGGCCACTAGAAAGTGCTTGACAACCTCTCCCACTGGTAGGTGGTATGCTGTGGCTGATCATTTCCTAATTTCAGTACCCTCCTCCAACTCTCATGCTTTCCCAGGTAATTTTAGATGCCTATGTGTGATGGCGAATAAGCAGTCTGAGCAGTCCTTTAAAAAAGTAAATCATAGGCATTCACAGTAAGATGCATAAAATCAAAATGTCAAGGAAAATTAATTCTTTCATAGTTTGTCTCAGCAGAGGAAAACTATGCTGCTTTGCATCTTAAAACACAGATTTCCTTTAAAGTCTGCTATATTTCCTCTGATGACGCAAAAAAAAAAAAGCTCAGTGCACATTCTGGGACATCTCTACTACGCCTGGGATGAGTTTAAACATATCCAGCTGCTCTTCATTAGTTTACTTCAGGGGAATTTTCACAGCTGAGTTAAACCAGGTTTACATATGTTTGGCTGAATGTGCATGATTTCAGGGCTCCAGAGAAGTTGTTGTAGCCTGAAAAGTGAATCTCTCATCTTCCCAGTTCCCATTTCACTGCATGGAGTCCCTCTGATGGCACAGAACAAACACTGTGGGTTTGGGTTTTTTTGGGTTTTTTTTTTTTTTGTTTGTTTGTTTGTTTTAAATGTTTTCCTTTCCTGCTGTGGGCATTATGTATTCTGGTCAGCCCAGTGCCTTTCTGGGAACAGTTTTTATGAACAGTGTCAAGGAAAGAGAAGCTGTCACTGAGAAATTCCGTGGTTTTTCCTCTCCTTTATTACAGCCCACTTTGAACTATGGCCTTTTGGCACAAAAGGGATAAGTGAAGTTTGCTGAATGTCAACATAAGCAGCTCTGCTTAGCGGGCTGAAGCTCAAAGCAGCCTGATTGAAGAATTTGGGTTAAATTTCAAACACTGCATATGAGATAAAAGAAAAAAACTGTTTCCTCATTGGCGCTGAACTTTCATGAAAGACCGAAAAAATGGACATGCTAGTTTTGAGTCACTAATGCAAGCGAACACATCAGAGCCGAACAAAAGAACCACTTATCAGACATCCAAGACATTTAAATATGAGACTGCACCCTATATATTCTGGTTCCTGGGAACAATTATTAAACTGATGAACACGTGACCATACCAACAGTGTTTACTAAATCACATAGACTGTATTCCTTAGAGATAGTCCTTCTGCCCACAGCTGGGTTGGTTGTGTATGGGCTGGACCTGATGTTAGGTCTGCTCTTACACAAAGGAGGGATGGATAAACCTCCTGTCACTAAAATGACTGTATATTTTATGACAGGAAGTAAACACTGTGCATTAACTCTTCATTTTTCCTACTCTCGTGAACATGTCAGGTGCAGTCATAGTCTGGCCTTGAGAATTAAGAAGCCCTCAGTGATCAGTAAATGACAGGACTGCTTTTTTTCTAGAAATATTTGCAGGGCTGGTGCTGTAGGGAGAAAAACCAACATATCTGATGCTAGGTGTGTAATTTCCTCCTGTACTGCAGTGCCATAGACTGATCTGCTTTTGAATACATTAAGTGACAAAGAAATTGCAATGAGTTTGAAACACTGGCCATAATAGTCAGAAAGAATAATTTTACCACTACTTCTTTTTCTGTATGTTACTGCTCTTCCAATATAAATATCAGAAGTCCTCTTTCCTCTCAGCTACATTCATTTGAATTCACAGTATTTACAGTAAAGCACGAATCATTACTCCATCTACATCCCAAAGTAAAAGCATTTCCCTGTTGGACTTTGTGTCTTCATGGTGCTATGATCTCACTCTAACTTCATTTTCTGCCTTCAGTGATGGCTTCTTTCTGCATTCTTCTGTCAAAATGCTAGTTCTCTGCACTTTTTAACCTATTTTTTTCTTATCACCTCCCCAACTTGCATGTATGTGTACACTTATGTATATGTACACTTTGAAGTCATAACTTCATTGATGTCTCCTAACATGCTCAGTAATTACTATGGTTAGTCTGGTTCCCTGGGTGAGGTGAACTTCTAGTTTTATCACAGAAGACATACTTTGGCAAGCAGGTAGTGCCTGCACCAGCTCCAAGAAAGCTGCCCTGGGGCCAGCCACAATCTAACCACAGCAGTGTGTGCAAACCAGTGCCTTCTCCAACACACGTTCAAAGCCCATGAAGATACCCTCTTGACTGTTCAGTAGCAGGTCAGGCAGACTTGCCTGTGTACTTACACACATCTCTCAAACAGCACAGTTTCTTCAATACAACAATCCCAATCCTTCAGTCAGTTCTGGTACTGGATCAAATCTCTGCTTTCTGGATCTACTTGTAGTGTCTACTCATCTTCATCTCATGTTCTTTCTTTAAACCAGTATTTTCTAATCCTGCAGGCGAAAGCAGGCAGCTTCCACAGTGAGTTAGTCAATGTGAAAGCAGGTACTCTCAGACGGAACACGACTGGATTTTTTTGTATCTGTAGACTAGCTCTCAAGATATGTTTACTGATCTACAGATAAAAAAACTTCCACATGATAAGTTAAAGTCTCATTTTTCTCCTGGCATTTGGACCCCAACAATTTTTATCACTATCTCTTTTCTTTCAGTGATACATATTTATTCTCTCTCAGCCTTTCTAAAAACAGTGTAGGTGAGACCAAACCTTTCAGAGAAGGACAGCTGATATTATCAAGTTGTCTTGCTATGAGCAAGTGGAGATAAACTGTATTGTCTTTCCAGGTCTCAATACTGAGTATATGAAAGTAGCTGCTGATCTGATATTAGTAATTTAGTTCAGTGAGTGAGTGAGAACTGCACACTGAGATATACAAATCCCTTTGGGTAGAGAAAATTAATTGGTCTTATTGGATGAGTGCCTCAGGGCATTGCCTGTAGCTTGGTCATATTTAGACAGAAAGCATATAAAGTGCTGCAGGACTGTAAGACCTTTTTAAGACACTGAATAGAGACTTGTGTTTTGTAGAGATAAAGCTGAATGCTATCTGGGAAAAAAAGAGCAGTGCTCTTTATGTTCTTTATTGTGAACCATGATTGCCCAAACCTCTCTGCAGCCTCTGTGGTGAATGCAAGAGGTTCAGTGGGGAGAGCAGGCAAAAGAAGGGACAGAGGGCACTCCAGATCTGTGCTCTGCTTTGAATCTCTCATTGGGATTCATTCAGCAACGAATACACGTGTAAAATCGTTGAACAGTTTGGTGGGAGCTATAGGCTGGTGGCAGGAATTGAACTTCTCTAGTTCTGACCACAGGCTCAAAGAAACTACCAATGGCATTTTCTGTGCCACATGGTGGAACCACAGCAGTGTTTACCCAGCACTACAGCTTCCATCTCACACACCCTATTTGCTTCCAAAGAGAAACTCAGTATAATTTTCTGATTTAACGAATAAGGAAACACCTGGAAAATAGGTGTTTTTCAAAATACTTTCATAATTATTTCAATGAAGGCCTTGTGTGTTCAGGAGATGTTTCTGTGCACACTGAAATTCCTTGCCTGTTGGTGTTAAGTAATCACAGATATTTCAGGGTCTCAAAAAAATCCCTCTGTTTCTTTCTCTATTAACATACATAGTAAGTTACAATAGCTTTGTAGAACTTAAAATACGTGCCTACAGCCCACCCACTCATCCCCCTCTTTTTTTTTTTTTTTTTT
>VWZE01014793.1:2962-23488 GCA_013396675.1 Eubucco bourcierii | reverse complement strand
TGAGGCCTTGAGTAACCTGTACGAGTGGGAGGTGTCTGTGCCTCTGGCAGGGCATTGGAACTAGATGATCCTTGAGGTCCCTTCCAACCTTACCATTCTATGATTCTGTGATTCTGTGATCAAGTCCAACTGTCCCATTCCCAAGCCCACAACTAAACCATGTCATTAAGTACACAGAATTGCAGAATGTTAGGAGTTGGAAGAGACCTTGAAAGATCATTCCAGAGTAGGATCACCTAGACTAGGTCACATAGCGAAGCATCCTGTGGGTTTAGAATGTCTCTAGAGAAGAGGAGTCTACAAGCTCTCTGGTCAACCTGTTATATTGCTCTGCCACCCTCACAGTGAAAAAGTTTTTCCTTAAGTTCACATGGAACCTCCTGTTCTCCAGCTTGCACCAACTGTCCCTTGTCCTGTCGTTGGATACTACTGAGAAGATCCTGGCTCCTTCAGATACTGGAAATCTAATGATAATCTCAATGATCTCTTCTGACCTGCGAGTATATGATATATTAAACACAAGTACAATAAGCAATATTATTATACTAACAGTAATACACACAATTACATGAAACAAGCCTCTACTTTTCACATGCATTTTCACTGCACTCACCTCATGGGTACAGCCTTCAACAGTGTCCACAGCTTGCACCTTTACTCGGGGCATCAGGTCTGCCAGACTAAAAACATATGAGTTAGGATGGCCAAAAATGTTATTTTAAAATCCTGTTATCTTTGTAGATTTGAATATATTGAGCCTCTATTTCAACTGAAATATTAACAACAAAAAAAAATTATGTACAAATTTAAAACAAGACAGGAGGCAAGCTACTATCTGGACTAAGAAACCTCTGCGTGTTAAAACATTACTACTGTATAATCTATTTTAGCTCCTGTTTTGGTGTTTTCAACACCTCAAAAACTTAAAAACTTGCACCACAAAACAGGACTTGGATCTTAGTTGGAATTTAGGAAAAATTCCCATATAAAATCAAATTACAATCTTTTCCATCTTACAGAAATCAGTAATATATCACCCACAGGAAAGTGTAAGAACACAACAAGCAATGTTTTTATTTCCGTAGCAGAGTTTTCTACACTGTGAGCTAGAAGGAACACGTGTATTGGGCATCTCTGGATTCGTTTTTATTAATCTTTCTAACAATTTTCTAAACTAGCATAAACTTAAAATTCCCAAGAATCTCTCACGATACACTAAAGTGAAAAAATGTCCAGTGCTCCTTCATTCTGTTTTCAAAACCCCTCATAAAACCTATGATGAAGTCCTGGAAAGACAGAGAGACATGCAGATCCTAAAGCACAGAAACGGCCTTCCTGCACCTGTTGACACATTCAAGTACGTACCCCCTTCCACATCAAATACCCGGCATATGTGCTCAAACCTAGAAATAGGTCCACACTTTTGATTCCAAATATTTACATGCCTCCATAGTCTTATGAAATTCTTCTTGCTCTATTCCAAGCCAATTATGTCTTACAGTGGTAAGGTATACAGCAAGCCTGCCTCCTCTCAGGTGCCTCACTGCTTGTTATATCCCTAGAAACAGTACAGTGGCTTTGATAAAAAATCATCGATCCATATGCAGTAGCTACAAACACATGAACATTTCATGCTGCAGTTGCCTGTCTGTAATAATATTTTACCAGCTGAAGCTACCAAAAAACAACTGTATATGCAAATCCATCTTTATATGAAAACTCTGTATATCTACTTACATCAACTGTTCATAACTGGCACAAAACCAACCAGGACATCTTGCTATAACCCCCTTACACATTACAGTGGGTACTTACTTAACATCATCTGACAAAACATCTTCCAGTTTTGGCTTCTTTCCCAAAACAGCCTCTTCAGCACTATTGACCTCAATTTCTCTTTTGGACTTCCCTACTACATCTGCTGAAGACTTCTCCTCCAATCGTTTTCTGCAATACAGATAGAGAAACAAATTTAAAATTTGCCTCTTCACGTATGTATTTTTGGAAAATAAATCACGCGTCCTACGGGCAACCGTGGCCACACTGCGCTCAGGGTACATCCCGGGGAAGTCACCGCCGTGAGTTTTCCGGTGTCTTTCCGGGTAAGCCTACCCCAGATTCCCCCGCTGCTCCACTCGCCACCGCGAGCGGGTAGCTCAAGGTCTGGCGCCAAGGATCCAGGGAAGCGTGCCCCTTTAGCCTGCACTTACTCCCCAATCCTGAGGGTTTCAGCAGATCAAACAAGCTGGGAGATGCCACCCCAAACCGTGCGACTTGAGCCTCAGCGTCCACAGCCCCGCTTCCCCGGCCCTCCGCAGCGGTCTCACCCCGGTCTCTTGGAGGCCTCGGTGGTGCCTGCTTTGCTCTTCTTAGTGCCGGAGTTCCCCTCGAACACGTCGAAAAGCTCGTCTCCGAAGGCGTCCGCCATCTTCCCCACCGCTCCCACAAAGCCACGCTCGGAACGGCCTCCTTTCACCCTCGGATCCTTTCCGCCCCCACGCTGGCGCCACACACTGAGAAGAAGCAGAAACGCCTTCCGCCCTCGAGCACCGCTTCACGCACGATCCGATCCCGATCCAATCAGCACTGGAGGACCGCCGGCCTCCCGCGAGCACACTACACCTGCGGATGCTCCCCGCCCTCAATCCACCACGGCCGGAAGTGCCCCTTGCCCCAGAACTTTTTTCAGGCAGGCCCAGAAGGCCTAGCGGCAGAAAGGTACGCTCTCTAAGGTGCTCGCCAATGAGAGGTGAGGGGCGGTGCCAAGCGGGCTGCGTTGGCCAATGGGAAAACGACGGGCGGTCCGAAGCGCGGTGCCCGGATTTAGGGAGCGGGCCGGTTCCGGTGTGGGAAAGGGAGCCATGGGTGGCCGTAACAAGAAGCAGCGGTCGGGGAGCGCCGCACACACTGCTTCCGCAGCAACTGCTGCCGCCCGAGCTCGAGCCGCATCCGACGTCGGCGCTGCTGCTGCCAGCGCCGCGGAAGTGGGTATCAGAGCGCCTCCGCGGCTGCCGTCCGCCTCCAGGGAGCCGCGTGTGAAGCAAGGTACGGAGTCCCGCGGCGTAGGACAGCCCCAGCCAATGTGTCACGGGGCAGCTGTGCCTTTGAGAGGGGGCATGCAGAGTCCTAGCGGCTGAAGAGTGACCCAGCTACTCGGAAGCGCATGGAGGAGAACCTTTGTCAGGGATCCACCGCGGGCACCGCCTGGGGACTTGAGCGTCCTGGAGAGAGGCCTGCTGGCAGGCTTGTTGTTGCTGAACATAGAGAACAGCACCTGAAATCCTCCCGCACGGGGTTCCCTAGGGCTGGCTTCCTGGGATGTCTCTTAGCAGCTGAGCCTTGTTTAGTTACAAAAACTGTCTCCTTAGGTTATTGGCAGTTCTCATGAAGCAAGTGTTGTTACTGCGCTTCCTCGGGAATGATGTTCTCTTGTAAATGTCACATTCTAGATGTGCTGAAAAATAACATAATACGGATTTAGGATCCTTTTTTTGATGTGCTGGTTTGAGGCTCATTGGAATATTCTAATGAGAGATGTTGCATCACTGGTAGTGAAAAGAAAATAACGATAAAGTTTATATAATTCGCTGCTTTGCTTAAAGGTATAAAAAGCCAACGTGTAAACAATTTGGCATTCTTTGCTTCTGAGCACTTGATTCCTTCAGGTCTCTTCTCTGCTCTAGTCTCTCCACTAGCCTTGGCTGACAGATAACAAGTAAGCTTTGCTGTCTGAGGGAGAGAGTGAGTGGCTTTGAGCCCCTTCTGGGCTTCTTTGTTTGCCCAAGATGGAATTTGGATTTCTGTATTATTTCTAAATTATGTATCATTGTAAAGATAATTGTGTGTATATATATATATAAATGTTTGTAAATTTAGCTTTGCTATAAATACAGCTTTATCTTACTTCCAAGCTGTCTGAACTGATCTAGAACATTTCAGTAGTGGGGAGGAAGTTCCCAACCCTCTACAGGTGTCATTTTAAAAGGCTTGAGCAGTTCCAGAGCTTGAGACACTTCAGCAGGGTTGGGCAAGCTGAGAGATGACTGTTCTGGGTGCAGCCTGGCAAAGTAGTATTCTGCAGTGTTATGCTCTGTCTGTTTTCAACAAACCAAGTTTAGCAGAAACAGTTCCTGTATTGCAGATTATAAGCAAATCTTTCAGTGACCAGGCCATTTGAGCATCCAGTGTTAACCCAAAGTTGCAATTCATTAACTTAAACATCCTGAACCTATTCACAAATCTGGGCTCTGCTGAACACAATTTCTTCTGTCTCCCACTCCTCCCACACTGTGGTGCTCACTTTTTTCACAGAGACTAACCTCATTCTCTCCCAGATTGTCTGCTATAAGTCACATCTTCTGTCACGTTTTGTTTGTAAAGAGGCATATGACTTTCTTTTGGTATTGCTGGCTTAAGAACCTTTCCATACCACTGATTGTTCATATCGCTGTTATGTACTTGTGTGTTTCTGGTAAATTAGTATAATGTTTGCATATACAAACCTGTGCTATGTCAAGTTTGCACTAACTACTGTACACAACTTCTCTTGTATCATGCTTATGTAATTATGGTTACTTCCAATTTGCAGGTCCAAAAACTTACAGTTTAAGTTCAACAACAGATTCCAGTGCTGCAGCAAATCTAGATAAATCTGTTCTTAAGGCAAGTATCTTCACTGGGTAAAACAACTTTTGGCTTTATACTACTCTTCTAGCTGAGTGAATATTTCTTCAGTATTATGTTGTGCAGGTAAACTACTTTCAAGTAGTTTAGGCTTACTGTACTGAGCTTGATAATGTTTACCATTTTGAGTGTGCTTTAAGTGACAGAGCAGGAGGAAGTCAGTTTGTGTATTTTATGTAACATGCTACATTGCACGTAGGGTTATTAAGAGTTAAGTTTGGGCCTCTGTTGTGCATTGGGTGAACAGAAGGTGATCGAAGAATACAGATTTTATGCAACAATCTCAATAGCAACTAAAGCTTGGTTCATGACTAAAATTGTTGGTTTTTTTTTTTTTAAGCTGGATAGGAAGGAGAGTCACAAATTCTATCTTGATCATCAAATTATTTTACAGCAGTTGTTGTAAGCAGAGGGAGGCCTTGTTCTATCCAGCAGCTTTTTCTTTTCTTTATGGTATTTCCCCTGACACAGTAAACTTCCTCGAAGCTGTAAGCGCCCCTCGAATGAGAAGCATTCCTGGTCCTAAAGTGTGTATTCGAGTGGCATGGATTTCTGCACTATTCTTGTGCTTTAGCTGTGAAGAGCATTGATGTGTCATTAACAGTTGTAATGTCTTGCTGTGTGTCAACTGACTTTTCTCTCTGCAGGTAATGATAAACGGTAATTTGGAGAAAAGGATTATTGATATAATCAATGACCATAAAAAGCAAAATGATGACAAAGGAGTGATTTCCAGAAGACTTACTGCTAAGAAGCTACAGGTAGAATTCAAAATATTTTCCTGCAATCAGTGCTTATTTATTATAAACAGTTTCTTTTGTCATTAACATCATGTGTGACATACACTTCTGCAGGCAATACAAAGCAGGTTAGTGTGCTTTGCGTTAATGATTAGTCGGTGGAATCAGGAAGTGTGCTTGTTAGAGAAGACCCGTGTTTAGGCTTTCAGTAACTAAAATCAGAGTCCTCTGACAGGAGGGAGGAATAAAACTTAATCAGGATATTTCATGTTTCCTACGTTTTTCAGTCCATGTAGCTGAGGAATTGCAGGCTTATCTTTCCAACTAGAAAATACATTCTACATAGAAGCTGGACTGTAGATTTGTTTATTTATATCAGAGAAACATTCCAGTTGGAAAAGACCCTCAGGATCATCAAGTCCAACCAATATCCTTACTCTATAATGTTCACCCTAAACCATATCCCCAAGCACCACATCCAAAGAACTCTTAAACACGCTCAGGGTTGGGGCTCAGCCACCTTCCTGGGCAGCCCATTCCAATGCCAATCACTCTCTCTGTCAAGAACTTCCTCCTAATATCCAGCCTATAATTCCCCTGGCACAACTTGAGGCCATTTCCTCTTGTCCTTTCACAATTTACCTGTGAGAAGAGATCAGCAACAACCTCTCCACAACGTCCTTTCAGGCATCTGTAGCCAGCCATGAGGTCTCCCTCAGCCTCCTCTTCCTCAAACTAAACAGCCCCATCTTCTTCAGTTGCTTCTCCTCAGGTTTACTCTCCAAGCCCTTCACCGATGTGATGCTTTTGGAGTTACCCACCCGCCCACTCTATGAAAATCACCCAGACTAGACTCAGCTGGCTGGAAGTTAATAAATGAAACTATAGTTACAGCTTAGCACAATTTACAAGCAGATATTTACAGTATATTACATCTATATACAGAAATATACAAGTTAAAGATAACACAATACCCCTCCCAGAGATCAGAATCCCCAGGAGGAGCTCCCAACCACCCTTCCACCTGCTTTCCACCCATGTACCTTATCCCAGGGTCTGCCTTACATGCAACATGCATTTGGAGGATGGTAAGGGGAGTTAAAAGCAGAATGATTAGTTGGGTTACAGAGCCGCAAAAGCCCAGGGAGAAGGGACACTGACTTCAAGAGGGAGAGAGATTCTTTCTCATCCGTGTTTGTGTCCTTGCTTTTATACGTCTCAGCAAGCCTATGAGTGAAGTAGACATCACCATTGTCTTCTTTTCACAGCCTATAATCTGATTTTTCTGATTAAAATATTCCAATTAACCTCAAACCAGCACAGTCAGCTTCATTACCTTGCTCTGCACTGGCTTCAGCACCTCCACATCCCTCTTGTCATGAGGTGCCCAAAACTGAATGCAACACTCAAGGTGTGTCCTTACCAGAGCAGAGTACAAGGGGACAAGCACCTCCCTGCTCCTGGTTGACACAGCATTTCTGATCTCAACCAGGATCCCACTGGCTTTGTTTGCCACCTGGACACACTGGTGGCTCATATTATGTTGCTTGTCAATTAGAATCCCCAAGTCCCTTTCTACCAGGCAGTTTTCCAGCCACACTCCCCCAGGTTGTAGTGTTGCTTGAAGTTGTAGTGTAAGTGCAGGACCTGCACATTTGGCCCTGTCAAAGCTCATCCCGTTAACCCTGGCCATGGATCAAATCTATCTAAGTCCCTCTGTAGAGCCTTCCTGCCCTCATGAAGACAAACACAAAGACCACCTAACACAGTGTCATATGTGAACTTACTGATGGCACTCATGCCATGAGGATGAGTGGGGGACTTGAGCATCTCCCCTACAAGGAGAGACTGAGAAACCTGGGACTGTTTACTTTGGAGAAGAGAAGACTGAAAGGAAATCTGATCAATGTGTACAAATATCTGAGGGATGGGTATCAAGTGGAGAGGACCAATATGACAAAGAGCAGCAGCTGCAAACTGGAACAAAAGCTTTCACCTCAGCATGAGCACCAGCACAAGAGGACACAGTCTCAAGCTGCGCCAGGGGAAGTTTAGGCTGGAGGTGAGGAGAAAGTTCTTCACTGAGAGAGTCATTTGCTACTGGAATGGGCTGTCCAGGGAGGTGGTGGAGTCACCGTCCCTGGAGGTGTTCAAGGCGGGTTTGGATGTGGCACTTGGTGCCATGATCTAGTCTTGAGGTCTGTGGTGATGGGTTGGACTTGATGATCTTTGAGGTCTCTTCCAACCTTGGTGATACTGTGAACTTCTTTACAGTGCAGGTAGTGGAGCACTGGAACAGGCTGCCCAGAAACTGTGTGGTCTCCTTCTCTGGAGACTTTCAAAACCCACCCAGATGCGTTCCTGTGTGAACTATCCCAGGGTATCCTGGTTTTGGCAGGGAGGTTGGACTCAGTATCTGGAGGTCCCTTCTATCCTCTAAGGTTCTGTGATTCCATGTCTCCATCAAGGTCACCAATAAAGATGTTAAACAGAAGAAGTCCCAACACTGTAACCTGAGGAACACCACTTGTGCCTGGCCTCCATCTGGATTTAATGCCACTGACCACCACCCTTTGGGCCCTTTTGCCCAACTATGCTTTATCCAGCAGAGCTGTGACCATCTAAACCATCATCAGCCAGTTTGACCCTGAGAATTCTGTGGTTAACAGTGTCAAAGGCTTTTCCAAAGTCTTCCCACAGCCTTTCCCTCATCCAATAGTCACCTGGTCATATAATGAGATCAGGTTGGTCAGGCAGGACCTACCCTTTGTGAACCCCTGCTGGCTGGGCCTGCTCCCCTGACTGTTCCTTCTATGGTGCCCTGCTACTTCCCTGGCATTGAGGGCACACTGGAAGGTCTGTAGTTTCCCAGACCCTCCTTTCCTTCATGGAGAGCAGCTTGGCCAGCACATCTCCCACCTCCTGCAGCACCCTTTGGTGCAGCCCATCCAGACCCATGGACTTGTGTTGGCCTAAGTGGCATAGCAGATCCCTGACCACTGCCTCATTTATTGTGGTGACTTCACTCTGATTGCCCTCCCTGACTCCTAGTTCCTGAGGCTAGTGTCCAGGATGCTACTGGATCCAGTGCTAGAGGCCGAGGCACAGTAGACATTGAGCCACTGTTTGTTTCTGCATTGTGACGGTTTGGAACCTCCCTGCCCTCTCACACAATGAAATCACACAGACTAGACAGCCGTCTGGAAGTTAAGGGATGAAGCTATAGTTACAGCTTAGCTCAATTCACAAGCATACACATACACAATATACAGTTATGTACAAGTTCAAAGTGATACAGAAACACAAATTCCTTCCAAATCAATCATATTGCCAGGAGGATCCTGACCCAAACCTCCCTCCCCTTTCCCTCCCTTCAGCAATAACCAGATCAATCTCTGCATATGTCAGGTGATAAATCTGGAGAGATCTGAGATGAGATGTCAAAAAGATGACAAGGAGGTTAGAGGAAATGAAGGGTTAAGTCAGATTAGAGTTAAGGCAGAAAGCAACCACAGATGGCTGGGATGAGGAGAAGCAGAACAACAACTACTGGGAACTAACTCAGCAGTGTGTGAGCAGCGAGTGTCTTATCTATATTTTGGCTAACTGCACTTCTCAGCAGAAGAATGAGTGATAGAGGTTACTGTTACTGGTTGTTTTTTTTTTTGTTCTCACAGCTAAGGATTTAATTTCTCTCAGTGAAATATTCCAGTTAGCCTCAAACCAGCACATGCATGCAGTAAAGGATGGAGGTTTTCCCAGTCCTCCTTTTGTTGTTGATGAATGTATAGGAACATTTCTTATTATCCTCAATGGCTGTAGCTAGGTTGAGCTGTGGCTGTGCTCTGGCTCTCCTAATTTTCTCCCTGCACAGCTTCACTACATCTTTATAGCCCTGGTGAGAGGCCTGTCCCCTCTTCCAAAGGCCAGAGAGTCTCCTCTCGCACTCGAGCCCCAGCTAAAGGTCCCTGTTCTGTCATGCTGATGCCTTCCCTGCCCACTTGTTTTTGAGCACACAGGGACAGCCGTTCCTGTGCCTTTCAGACTTCCTCTGGAAGTATGTGGAGCCTTTTTGGACTTCTGTATCCCCCAGAGTGGCCTCCCAAGACACTCTGACAATCAGCCTCCTGAGCAGGCCAACGTTTGCCCTCGGGAAGCCCAAGGTGGCAGTGTTGCCAACCCCTCTCCTTGTTTCCCCGAGGATGGAGAATTCCACCGACTCAGGATCGCTGAGCCCCAGGCAGTCTCCAGCCTTTAATTCCCCCACGAGTTCTTCCCTGCTCACAAGAAGCAGGTCCAGGAGGACCCTTCCCTGCTTGGCTCCCTCACCAGTCGTATCAGGAAGTTCTGTCCACACACTGCAGCAACCTCTGGGACCGTTCTCTTCTTGCTGTGTTGTATTGCCAGCAGACGCCCTGGGAGTAGAAGTCTGCCCCAAGAGCAAGGGACAGCGATTGTGAGACCTCTCTCAACTGCCTATAAAACATTCATCTACCTCTGTGTCCTGTTTGGGTGGTCTAGGACAGATTCCCACCACCATATCACTCTTGCTGGCCTTACTCTGGATTCTTGTCCATAAGGACCCAACCCTTTCTCACCTTCAGTTGTATGTGTTGTTTCATATGTCCCTAACACCAAGGGCTACTCCACCACCTCTTCTTCCTTTTTCTTCTGAAACATTGGTGCCCATCGATTGTAGCGCTGCAGCTGTGGAAATCATCCCACTAGGTTTCCACGGTGGCTACCACATCATGTGCATACATATGCATAGGTATTTACAGTTGAAATATTATAAACTGCTTATGCAAACCAGGATTTTCTCCTCAGCTTGCTGATCTGTTGATTTATACCATCTACCTCCACACCACCAGTTATCTGATATGGGGGAAACAGGGGTTTACAAACCTATACTGGATTGATAGATCAAATGCTAATAGGTTGTGACTACTTCTTTGTAGGATGTGTACATGGCTTTACAAAGGTTCTCTTTTAAGACCGAACATATTGAAGAAGCAATGAAAAATACACTTTTGTACGGTGGTGATCTTCACTCAGCACTTGATTGGCTTTGTTTAAATCTTCCTGATGGTGAGTATGATGACCAAGAATTGATGACTGAGAATTAATGACTTTTTACCAGAAGAGTAGCATGATCTGCTCCAACATGGGAATGCTTCATAACAGTAATGAAATACACTGTTCTGTGAAGAGCGATAGTCATCACAGTGCTGCTGCTGAATGGTTCTGTGATGTTTTATTGGTGTATAAAATCTTGTAGACCTGTTCTTCCAACAAGCAAATGCTGACTTATCCTTTACATAAGGCATGCTGTTTGTTTTGTGTCCTTCTAGTTGGCTCTCAACACACTTTGAAAGATTTTCAGTAGTTATTATTGACAAATCTTGTGACAAGAGTTTTTTATTTTGAAGATGCCTTGCCTGAAGGCTTTAGCCAGCAGTTTGAAGAGCAGCAACAGAAACCTAGAGCAAAATTTTGTTCTCCTGTATCACAGCATGAACCTCCACCTCACTTAATAGGTAACAGAGAGAAAGAAAATAGTCCTGGAACTAAGGTAAATTCAGAAATTATTTTTGTCTTTACCTGGGGGGAAGAGAGGATGACATTTTCTAAATATGGAATTTGCTTTGGATTACACAATTTATGTGAAAGACATCTAAAAATATGGTATACTTAACAATTCTCACCTACATTACTTTAACTTCAATGGAAAGGTCATCTGAAGATAACATTTTTCTCATGGGAAGTCTGGAGGACTCTTAGTGATTAAGTTGTGGTAAAGCAGAGTTTGATTTTCTCCCGGAATGAATTCATCATATTTGTTTACAGATGGCAGTCTTTATGTACTTGACGTGACTGTGTACTTGTAGTGGTTTTGATACCTGATGTGTGGCTATTGAATCTTTGAGTGAAATATAGAAAAGATCTCTGGCAAAAATGCTCTGCTTGGAGCATTACAGTTGTAAGGCATTGAGAGCCACATAAATATATCTAGTTGGAGAAGTCTGTTCCTTGGGGATTGTTTTTGTGTTACTTGTAATATAAGTTAATTTGTATCTAAAATCTCAAGCAATATTGACAGATAAAATCATTGGTATTTTCATATACTTATCATCATACTTATCATCTATTATCATTGCTTCTAATTTTCCTTGCTTTTCCTAGGAGAAAAATACAGGGAAAGAGAAAGAAATGAGTATGAAGGAATGGATTTTGCGATATGCTGAGCAACAGAGCAATGAAGAGAAGAATGAGTCTGCAACAGAGACAGATGAAGAAAAGATTGACCCAGTAAGACAGAACAGCATTTAGTGGAAATCTTTGAAAAACATTTATGTCCATTACCTCTGCATGTGGTGGACTGCTTTCTTACAAGCTTCGAAATTTCTCTTTTTGATGCTGTCAGTTTTCACATGTGCAAGCTCCTGACAGGATCTTTTGTTAACTTATCTTAAGTATTTTTTTCCTGTCCTTTTGTTTTATACTAGACTCAAAATGCTTACTGCATTCTACTGAAAAGGAACAATTCTGGGAATGCATCTCAGTGCAATTAGAAAAGTGATCATGAAATTTTGAGAGGGTTTGACAGACAGTTGTGTATACAATAATTGTTCCTCCTTAGTGTAAGTTTGGTACAAAAGACAAAAAAGTCTCCACTTTTTTTTTTTTTTTAGTTATGAAGTTCATTAAAAGTGACAAACATGCAATATTCAACTTTTAATTAATGATTCTGTTTGAATTAGAATGAACGGTATGCACATTTGGCTGCCAAACTTTCAGAAGCAAAAGAGCAAGCAAGCATCTCCAAACAAGACAAAGACAAGCAAGGCCAGAAGGTAGCACAGGAGAAAATAAGAAGAATTCAGCAAGGTAGAGCTATGCAAGTTACCTGTATTTTATTTCATGACCTATGTATTTGTTAGACAAGTGTCTGAGACTAAACTGCTATTTACCAACTTTTATGCTTCTGTGTGAACTGCAGGCTTTCCTGAATTATGTGGGTAAAATCCTAAAAAATCAGTAACATTTCTGATTTTACTTGCGTCTGAATGCTCAGCATGAATTAGCATAACTGGTCTTTTTGTAAAGAACAAATGCTTAGTTGTTGGTAGGTGCAAGTTATATTCTTTCTCTGACAGAAATGGCGGTACTTGAAGAACATCCAGTATTTAATCCAACGATAAAAATTTCAAACCAACTACAAAATGAAAAGAAAAAGGCTCCTTCAACTCAGCCTCAAGAAACCACTTTGAATTTGAGCTTGCTTGAAAAGCCTGATAGTGCCACTAAGGAAGAGAAAGGTATGTTTGAAGTGGTGCAGTACAAGCTTGAAGTCTACCACATTTCCAGGATTAGTTATTGTTTTTCTGGGTTGTGTTTTATTGCAGTACCAAGTCATCAGCTGCCTACTGTGTGAAAGGCAGGCAGACTACCTTACTGACTGTAAAGATTCTATATTTGTCTTAGGAGATGACGTTCAAACCTATTTTTGCAATACCGTTGTGTCTATAATTTAGATTTTTTAAATTTTTTTTTTTATTCTAGGGCTAATTACTATTTCCATTGCTGCCCTCTCATTTTTTAAAGCTATTTTAATTATAAACCTTGAAACTCTTACATTATTTTCTAATAACCAAACTGTAGTGAAAGTTCATAAATTATTGGGTGATCAAAGAAGGCAAACAAAATATTGTAATTAATTTTCTGCTAGACACTTCTGTGGAAAAAGTCGGAATTTCTGTCATATGTCAGTACCAGTGTTTCTGCAAAACATTTCAGACAATGCTATTCTTCCCTAAAATACATTAGAAGAAAAGATAAAAACATTCAAAGATAAAGAAAAGATAAAAAAAAGATGAAAGCATGTCAAAGGAGTGTAAAATAAAATTTAGAGTTAAAATGTCTCTCTGCTGTTGCAGTGAAAAAGAAAGAACCACTAGATGTACGAAATTTTGATTATAGCACTCGAAGCTGGACTGGTAAATCTCCAAAACAATTTTTGATTGACTGGTGTAGGAAGAATTTTCCCAAGAGCCCAAATCCTGCTTTTGAAAAAGTTCCAGTTGGAAAATATTGGAAATGTAGGTATGTATTTCTTACAAACTTTACATTTTCCTTTTGGTTCATTCAAAGATAAAAGTGCTGGTTATGTCTATCTTGTCGTGTTTGTCCAGGTTGCTATGACTATAACATTTAACCCAAATTTTTATAGTTCACATGTGAGATATTTTTCACTCAGTATAGTTTCTACAAAAGTTATGCTTGGACTGGAGACTGTCATAATACTAAGATTCTGGTGAATGATCCCGTAAAGAAGGGATTAGTTTTAAATTCTGTACTTCTGAATGAAAAGTTCCAAAGTGAAACTGAGATAGATTTGGACAATTAACTTTTGGTATTTTCATTTAAAGTAATATACTAAATCACAGGTTTTGAGCCTATTAGTACAAAAAAAATAAAGACACATTTGGGCATTGTTTAAAATAAAGCAAAAATTGGAAATTTGTATGAAAGCTGTCATGGATTTGTAATAAAAAATGTAGCATCTGCTGCATTTTAGAATTTCTTTTGGAGAACAAGTATTTGATTATAATATAACATTATGCCTATGAGGAGAGGCTGAGGGAGCTGGGGTTGTTTAACCTGAAAAAGAGGAGGCGCAGGGGTGACCTCATTGCTCTCTGCAGCTGTCTGAAGGGAGGTTGTAGCCAGGTGGGGTTGGGCTCTTCTGCCACGCACCCAGCAACAGAACAAGGAGACATAAGTCTCAAGTTGTTCCAGGGGAGGTCTAGGCTGGATGTTAGGAGGAAGTGACAGAGAGAGTGATTGGCATTGAAATGGACTGCCTAGGGAGGTGATGGAGTCGCCATCCCTGGAGGTGTTTAAGAAAAGTCTGGATGGGGCGCTTAGTGCCATGGTCTGGTTGATTGGCTAGGGCTGGAAGATAGGTTGGGCTGGATGAGATTGGAGTTCTCTTCCAACCTGGTTCATTCTATGATTCTGTGATTATCATTTACAAATAAATTAGGCATGGCATTATAAATAATACTTCTTGAAGCAGCCAAGTAAACAAAGTTGTCTTCTTGTTCAGATTAAAAGCTTCTAGTATACTGTCTCCCTAAGAATATTAGAAATTTGACTGCTGGTCTGACTGGTATAGATTTGTGAAACAGGTATTTGCATCTCATTAGGTCATTAACTGTCATTTCAATCTATGCAAAGTAGTTAAAAGGATATGAATGTTTAGTCCTTCCAAAAAACTACCCTTAATGGTCATCAGTATCTTTATAAAAACTTCTGCTTTGAAGAAAATTACTATCTCTGTTAAGAAGAAAAGTATAATTCGCAAATGCTTTGCTGGAAACTATTGCTGAAAATTTCTGCCATTCAATCCATCTTTAATGGATGTTACTGTTTACAAAATACTGTGTTTTAGTTTAGTTTCTCTATTTATATTTGAGTCTTGTATTTTAAACAAAAACATTAGCGGGTGTGTTATTTGCAGGTAACAAAAATAAAGGGAAATGTCTATATGAATTTGTCTTTAAGGGTCAGGATTACCAAATCATCGGATGATGTAATGACGATGTGTCCTACAATTGTAACAGAAGACAGTATGCAAGCACAGCATCTAGCTGCTACTTTGGCACTCTATCATTTAACCAAAGGACAAGTAAGGTTTTTCACCAATACTGCTGCTTTGGGCCTGGAATCTGCCTCTGCACTTATTTGTTGTAGTCACCTGTACTCTGAATACATCTGTATTCTAAAAGCAGTTCAATGAATTGTTTCTCATTAAAATCTTTGCTTGCATTATAGGCTTTTATCTACAATCATGTGTATGTGTTGCAGCATACAAGGAGGAAATTTCTTTTACAGTCTTTCTGTAAAAGTTCTTCCTCCAGTCTTGTAAAGAACGCCAGCCAGTTGAAAATAAGAAAGTGTACTGTTGATGTTTACATAACCGTTTTCATAGTTGCCTTATTTAGAAAAAAAATCCTGTTTCATGTTTTCTCATGTCTTTTGCCAGTCCAGTTAATTACACAAAATGTTAATTATACTGCTAAGTAGTATAGAAAATAATTTTCTTCTGATTTTTCCCCCCTGTAGTCAGTTCATCAGTTACTGCCACCTACTTACCGAGATGTCTGGCTGGAGTGGAGGGATATTGAAAAGAAAAAGGAAGAAGAAAATAAAATAGAAACCAACAAACCTCGTGATAACTTTATTGCTAGATTATTAAACAAACTCAAACAACAACAACAGCTACAGTCCGAAAAACAGCCAAAAATATCTGAGGGCCCTGAAGATTCCTGGGAAAACTTAGTTTCTGATGAAGATTTCAGCAGTCTTTCCTTGGAGACCTCAGACACAGATAATTTGGAACCTTCAAGGATTTTATTCAAAAAGCTGCAAAGTTCCTCCAGATACCAGAGACTTCTGGAAGAGAGACAGGAGTTACCTGTGTTTAAGCACAGAGATTCAATTGTAGAAACTCTGAAAAAGCATCGAGTAGTTGTTGTTGCTGGTGAAACAGGCAGTGGGAAGAGTACCCAAGTGCCTCATTTCTTGTTGGAAGACTTATTGCTAGATGAAGGATCAAAGAAATGTAATATTGTTTGCACACAACCTAGAAGAATTTCAGCAGTAAGTCTAGCAACCAGGGTTTGTGAAGAGCTAGGCTGCGATTCAGGACCAGGAGGAAAAGTAAGCTGCATCTGAATTAATTTTTCTCTTCTTGATCTTATACAGGGGCTGGACTGTTAGTATAAAGTGAAAATATTTTGTGTTACACATCCAAACAATATCTTATTTTCCTTGGAAAAGGGTTTTTCGCTTTGTGAACCTTTTCTTTCCAAACTGTTAACTGTGAACCTCTAGGTAGCCATATGTGATTTCTAAACTCCTTAGAGAATGCGGACAGCAGGAGTGTTTAATAATAGGAGTGGCATGGTCTGGGCCACACACACACACACACATTGGACTAAATTGCCCAGAGTCTGTAGCATTTCTGTCATTAGGGCTGGAGAACTCCCTTGAATTAAGGCTCTGGCCAATCCAATGTGGACTTGAGTGAGACTGTGCTTTGAGAGAGGCCTCTTCCAAGTAAGTTTTGTTATTTGAAGAAAACAATAGTGGAGTATCTTTTCAGGTAGTTTATTTGTGAAAAAATATTTTTTTTGCCAGAGGACTGTGAAGAAATTTGAAAAGAACACTGAGTTTACCTGCTCTTTGTTACTTTGGAGAAACTTAGTTGTAGACTTCAGTGTCTTTTCCCTTTTATAACTAATGAATGTCTGTAAGAAAACAAACAGTGTGATAGTCACTCACTATACTATTTAATTAGCAGCTTGGACAACGTCTGCATCTAACAATGCTCAGATTTCGCTTCATTTTTAAGATCTCTAGCTTTTAAGTTATTCCAATATTTTTAATCTTTTTTTTAAGAATTCCCTGTGTGGATATCAAATTCGCATGGAATCAAGAACGGGAGAAGCCACCAGACTGCTGTACTGTACCACAGGTGTCCTGCTTCGGAAACTTCAAGAAGATGGTCTTCTTTCAAGTATATCTCATGTTATTGTAGATGAGGTTGTCAGCTCTTGCTGTTCTGCAGAAACTACTCTATTTCTTGGCCTTAACTTGTATTAAAGCCTCACCATATATGTATATATTTATGTTTCTCTAATTCTAGGTACATGAAAGATGTGTCCAGTCTGATTTCTTACTAGTTATTCTGAAGGAGATCTTGCATAAGCGTTCAGACCTACATCTGATTTTAATGAGTGCCACTGTAGACAGTGAGAAGTTTTCAAGCTATTTCTCACACTGTCCTGTTTTAAGGATCTCAGGGAGAAGTTATCCTGTTGAGGTATATAATTTTTTGATTGGACACTTTGTATCCACGTATATACAGCGTTTGCCTGGTTACTGTCTATAGGAAATACACCTTTACATCCTGTCTTAAATGTGTTTCAAACCCTTTTACGTTTTGAATACAGGAAATAGCTTTGGTGCTTTGAAATGGAAATTCGTCCCATTTTCTGATAAATTTGTTATTAATCAAAATCAGACCTTGAGTGACACTCTTGGATTTTTCTCTGTTTAATCTAGGTAGAAAAGGAAACACTGAAGAATTCCCTCCACCACTTTGCGTGCATCTTTGCTATGACCCTTGTGTATTTCATGTTATATAGTCTGTGGTGAGGTAATGTCAGTGATCATGTGGAGAGTCCCATTAACAAACCTGTAGTTGCTCTTAATGTACGTGTCTTTTAAGAAAGATTAGTTTGAGATTTGCAGGAGATACGAAACACTGAAAGAGAAAGGTATGCCCTGTGCAATTTTGTAAGTAAGCTTTAAAAAACCAAAAAGGAGCTGATTTTTAACATGCTGTGCGTATTTACTTAAAGATTTTCCATGTTGAAGATGTAATTGAAGCAACTGGCTATGTTCTGGAGAAAGACTCAGAGTATTGTCAGAAGTTCATGGAGGAGGAAGAGGAGGAAGTGATAATAAATGTTAGTAGCAAAGGAGGAGACACTGCAAAGTATCAGGTAAAATAGATATTTTTGGTTTGGTTTGGGAATCCTTTTGCACTTTAATTATTTAGTTCCTCTTAAATGTGATTGAATTATTTGTAAAACACAGACACAATGGCATTCCTGCATGTAAGGTCCTGCACCTGGGTAGGCATAATCCCAAGCACAAATACAGGCTGGGTGGTGAATGGCTGGAGAGCAACCCTGAGGAAAAGGACCTTGGAGTCTGGGTTGATGAAAAGCTCAACATGAGCCTGCAGTGTGCACATGCAGCCCAGACAGCAACTGAGTCCTAGGCTGCATCAAGAGCAGCGTGGGCAGCAGGGCAAGGGAGGGGATTCTGCCACTTTGCTCTGCTCTCGTCAGACCCCACCTGGAGTACTGTGTGCAGTTCTGGAGCCCTCAGCACAGGAAGGACAGGGAAGTGTTGGAGCGGGTCCAGAGGAGGGCCACAAAGATGCTTAGAGGGCTGGAGCAGCTCTCCTATGAGGACAGGCTGAGGGAGTTGGGGCTCTTCAGCCTAGAGAAGAGAAGGCTTCGAGGGGACCTTATAGTAGCCTTCCAGTATCTGAAGGAGGCCTACAGAAAGGCTGAGGAGAGACTGTTTGCAAGGTCTTGCAATGACAGAACAAGGGGCAATGGGTTTAAACTGGCAGAGAGAAGATTTAGACTAGATGTTATGAAGAAGTTCTTTCCAGTGAGGGTGGTGAGACACTGGAACAGGTTGCCCAGGGAGGTTGTGGCTGCTCCCTCCCTGGAGGGGTTCAAGGTCAGGTTGGATGAGACCTTGAGTAACCTGTACTAGTGGGAGGTGTCTGTGCCTCTGGCAGGGTGTTGGAACTAGATGATCCTTGAGGTCCCTTCCAACCTTGCCATTCTATGATTCCTACAGTGAGAACAAAGTACTTAACACTGCACCCTTATGCTTGTCTCTCTACCTCCTTTCTAGCTGTCTGATTTTTCCTATAACTGGCAATGAGTTCTCTTGTATAGATCCTCAGCTGTGGATTTATAAGTAATAGCAAGGGAAAGCATTTAAGTTTTTTATCCCAAAGTATTCTAAGTAACAAACCTAAGAATAGAAGATGTAAGGCCATGTCATTCTTGGCTGAGAAACTCCCAAGATCCTCCAACTTGACCTGCCAAATGAGGTGATTTATGTGAGATTGCATAGAAACAGGCTATGTTTAATCCTGTAGGTACTCTGCAGCGACAACTGTGTGTGCTTTTGGATGAAAATTCTTGAGGGAAAGAGTATGTGAATGCCACATGACTTTAGGCAATTTAGGCTGTCCATCTAGACTGTATGTAGATAACAGTCTGCTCTGATTTACTCCCTCAAAATCTCTGCAGGACCATTTAGCTTTGTGATATCAAACACTAATTCATGTTTTGAAAAACAGGCTCTCACGTACTTTGCTTATTATTTTTCCTAGAGTGGTAGGTACCTCTTACATCAAACCAGCATGCTTTGGGTGAAGCCCAAGTGCTCTCCTGAGTGCTCATCCATCTTTTGCTCTTTATTTTTGTTGAGTCTTCAGTACAGAAGGATATGTGGTGGTAAGATTAAGTGCATTAACAATTAAATAATTTGCAATACTGCCACAGAAACCTTATGCTAAGTATTTATTTGTAATATGCTTACAAAAAAATACGAATCTCTGTATGATCTGGTTAACTCTCCCTTTCTTCCATTTTCCTTCTGCTCCAGAACACTGCAGGAGTTGCCATATAATTCACTTGTAATATCCATTTAAACGAGTAGTTAAGATGGGTGAGGCAAAGAAGAGGAGAAAACAGAAATTTGTTTCTTGTACCCCAAAACAGGAACTTTGAAGGAAGAGCCGCCTCCCTGTTACCACATTTTGAACTGATACCAATTACATGCCAGATATGAACTTCAGAACTGTTTTCATTTGTAAAGCATACTAGTATTTCTTGCACAGATAGAAGTTTTTACAGATTTTGTCATATTTCAAATCTGGGCTGTCAACATTTTAACACTAGTAGATAGCCACCTACACAACCTGCATGTAGGTGTGATTCCGTATAACTCACACTGATTTTGGTGGCAAGTTAATCATAGAATCATAGAATCACAGAATGATAAGGTTGGAAGGGACCTCAAGGATCATCTAGTTCCAACCCCCTGCCAGAGGCACAGACACCTCCCACTAGCACAGGTTACTCAAGGCCTCATCCAATCTGGCCTTGAACACCTCCAGGGAGGGAGCATCCACAACCTCCCTGGACAAGCTGTGCCAGTGTCTCACCACCCTCACTGGAAAGAACTTCTTCATAACATCCAGTCTAAATCTTCTCTCTGCCAGTTTAAACCCATTGCCTCTTGACCTGTCATTGCAGGACCTTTTAAATAATGCCTCCTCAGCCTTTCTGTAGGCCTCCTTCAGATACTGGAAGGCTACTATCAGGTCCCTTTGAAACCTTCTCTTCTCCAGGCTGCAGAGCCCCAACTCTCTCAGCCTGTCCTCACAGCAGAGCTGCTCCAGCCCTCTGAGCATCTTTGTGGCCCTCCTCTGGAC
>VWZE01014792.1:167292-201635 GCA_013396675.1 Eubucco bourcierii | reverse complement strand
CTATGATTCTATGATTCTATGATTCTATGATTCTTGTATTCTGCTCCATAGTATCAGGTGACAGCATGAGAGGAAATGGCCTGAACTTGTGCTAAGGGAGGTTTAGGTTGGATATTTGGAAAAATTTCTTTCCTGCAAGAGTGGTCAGGAATTGGAACAGGTTGTGCTGGGAGGTGGTGGAGTCACCGTCCTTAAAAACATTCAAGAAACGTGTGGACATGACACTTAGAGACATGGTTTAATGGCAACTGTGGTGCTAGATCTATGGTTTGACTTGATCATCTTAGAGGTCTTTTTCAACCAAAACAAATCTATGATTCTATCACTATTATTCAGAAGTTAGTGGTTGGGTAGTTCTTAGTGCTTAGAGTCAATGAGTCTATATTGAATAAGACCTGAAGCTGCAGAGAGTCTGAAGCTGTCCCATCTACTCAAATTCAGCAAGGTTCTGCGATATCATGTTAGGTTGACAGTTGGATTCAATGAGCAGAAAGGATTATAAGGCATTATTGGGCCCAGGCCAACCTCATGGAATTCAGCAAGGCCAAGTGTAAGGTCCTGCACCTGGGTAGGCACAATCCCAAGCACAAATCCAGGCTGGGTGGTGAATGGCTGGAGAGTAGCCCTGAGAAAAAGGACCTGGGGGTCTGGGTTGATGAAAAGCTCAACATGAGCCTGCAGTGTGCATATGCAGCCCAGACAGCAACAGAGTGTTGGGCTGCAGCAAGAGCAGCATGGCCAGCAGGGCAAGGGAGGGGATTCTGCCCCTTTACTCTGCTCTCCTCAGACCCCACCTGGAGTACTGTGTGCAGTTCTGGAGCCCTCAGCACAGGAAGGACATGGAAGTGTTGGAGCGGGTCCAGAGAAGGGCCACAAAGATGATCAGAGGGCTGGAGCAGCTCTGCTGTGAGGACAGGCTGAGAGAGTTGGGGCTTTGCAGCCTGGAGAAGAGAAGGCTTTGAGGAGACCTGATAGTAGCCTTCCAGTATGTGAAGGGGGCCTAAAGGAAGGTTGGGGAGGGACTATTGACAAGGTCTTGTAATGACAGGACAAGGGGCAATGGGTTTAAACTGGCAGAGGGGAGATTTAGACTGGATGTTAGGAGGAAGTTCTTTGCAGTGAGGGTGGTGAGGCACTGGAACAGGTTGCCCAGGGAGGTTGTGGCTGCTCCCTCCCTGGAGGTGTTCAAGGCCAGGTTGGACAAGGGCTTGAGTGAGCTGTACTAGTGGGAGGTGTCCCTGCCTATGGCAGGGGGTTGGAACTAGATGATCCTTGAGGTCCCTTTCAACCTTACCATTCTATGATTCTATGATTCTTCAGTGGTTCTATGATTTTATGATAATTAGAGATGTTTTCTAACCAAAACAAATCTATGATTTTATGATTCTACATGGATGATACTTTATATGGTAACACTGTTGAGGTCCACAAAGCAAGGACAAAGAATTGAAAGTATCATCATGCAAAGGAGCTACATTACCTATCCTGCAGGCTTGGCTGCTCACTGAAAAAGGAAGGGCAAGAAAGGAGATTAATTTATCTAGCCTGACCTACCTCACACTACTGCACAGCCACATTTTCTTATTCGTGGCAAGTGCAAGGCAATTTTTCCCTGTTTATGAATGTATAAATTCACACTCTATCATAACTGATGGAGTCTGCTTTGTAACAATTCCCCAGGTGCCTGTTCCTTAGAGGAATCATCTCACCCTGCAAGGTAAACTGCCTGGGGCTGTGTCTTCCTGGGGATTCTTTTATGTCCCAAAGACAAGCACATTTTGATAGTTTAGAAAAAGCCAAACACCTCATTACAGGTAGAAAATTTATGTTTTGTTCAGAAAATAAAAGAAAAAAAAACAAAACCAAACAACCAAAAAACCAAAAACCCACAAAACAAAAAAAGGACAAATCAACAACTGATTCACTATTTATGACTTATTAAGCATTTTGTTTCCTAACCACAATCTACTTGAATGAATTACTTTTATATAGGAGTCAGGAAGTTAATTGTTCAGTTGCAGGAACCTTAGATAAAAGATTGTTTGCTAACTATAATTCACCAAAGCCTACCAGAAGTCTGAAAGTAAATAACTTTTATACCAAAGTAATTCTATTGTCCTCTGATGATTTACAAGAATCAGAATGGTTTTGAACCAAAAGAAGAGGAGGTTGTCTTGTAATGGATTATGTTAGTGATTGTAATTGATTCATAGAATTATAGATTTATTTTGGTTGGAAAAGACCTCCAAGATCATCAAGTAAGCCCACCATGGCCACTAAACCATATCCCAGTGTGCCATGTTCACATGTTTCTTGAACACCTCCAGTGACAGTGACTCCACCACCTCCCTGGGCAGCCTGTTCCAATGCCTGACTACTGTACTAGTGGGAGGTGTCCCTGCCTATGGCAGGGGGTTGGAACTAGATGATCCTTGAGGTCCCTTCCAACCTTACCATTCTATGATTCTATGGTTCTTGCAGGAAAGAATTTTTTTCCTAATATTCAATCTAAGCCACCCCTGGCACAATTTCAGGACAGTTCCTCTCATTCTATCACCTGATCCTAGGGAGAACAGACTGACCTCACTCCAACCTCTTTTCAGGGAGTTTTAGAGAGCATTGAGGTCTCCCCTCAGGTTCCTCTTTTTCAGAATAAATAATCCCAGTTCACTCAGCTGCACTTCCTAAGACTTGTTCTCTAGATCCTTCACTGAATTCATTATCCTTCCAATTAAAGCTCCAGGCAGTTCCATTTCCATGCTCTTTCACATCTCTGAGTATGCATTCCAAGACCATCCTAAAGTTTGGATCAAAATTTTCAGGGAACAATGTCTGTATTGATCTCCCCAGAGGTGAGATGCCTTAATTCATTACATTCAGCAGTGACACACATGATGCCACAGTCTTGCTTCTAGCAGGGAATATTTTTCTATACTCAGCTGGAGTCCTAAAATGGTCAGGTTGGAAGGGACCTCAAAGATCATCTAGTTCCAACCCCCTGCCATAGGCAGGGACACCTCCCACTAGTACAGCTCACTCAAGGTCTCCTCCAACCTGGCCTTGAACACCTCCAGGGAGGGAGCAGCCACAACCTCCCTGGGCAACCTGTTCCAGTGCCTCACCACCCTCACTGCAAAGAACTTCCTCCTAACATCCAGTCTAAATCTCCCCTCTGCCAGTTTAAACCCATTGCCCCTTGTCCTGGCATTGCAAGATCTTGTCAATAGTCCCTCCCCAGCCTTCCTGTAGGCCCCCTTCAGATGCTGGAAGGCTANGGGGTCTGACGAGAGCAGAGTAAAGGGGCAGAATCCCCTCCTTTGCCCTGCTGCCCACACTGCTCTTGATGCAGCCCAGCACTCGGTTGCTGTCTGGGCTGCATGTGCACACTGCAGGCTCATGTTGAGCTTTTCATCAACCCAGACTCCAAGGTCCTTTTCCTCAGGGCTGCTCTCCAGCCATTCACCACCCAGCCTGGATTTGTGCTTGGGATTGTGCCTACCCAGGTGCAGGACCTTACACTTGGCCTTGTTGAATGTCATGAGGTTGGCCTGGGCCCACCTCTCCAGCCTGTCCAGGTCCCTCTGGATGGATCCCTGCCCTCCAGCAAGTCGACTGTGCCACACAGCTTGGTGTCATCTGCAAACCTGCTGAGGGTGCACTGATTCCTCTGTCCATGTCACTGACAAAGATGTTAAACAGCACTGGGCTCAGTAGTGACCCCTGAAGAGTTCAGGATCCTTAAAGATAAGATTCAGAAGTGATTACACCATGTCCTTCCTTATGCATATACTGAAATGTCATCTATATAAACTTCCGCTATTTTCATGTCTCCTCTAGGAACACCTCACTTACAACCATTCAGACCAAAGGTCTGCAGAAGCAGTAACTCCCCAATGGACCCTTGCACTTTATCAGCTACTGTCACCAAGCTGGACAACACATTTTCAGGAAGCTGTAAGCTGCATCCCATGAGGGCTATCCTGACACATTAGGTAGCATGGAGATGGTGCCTAAGCCCAAGGAAGGGGTCTCAAGACTGAGCTCCCTTCCCTCCCTCTTGCATGGTTAGGCATTCGTTTTTTTCTGTCCAAGAACTGCCTTTTGTGGGAGCTGTTGGGATTGGCACTGAGGTGCTGTAGCATATCCAGAGATGGGCAAGGAGGCTGGTGGGTGATCTCAAACACAAGTACTATGGGGAGTGGTTGAGGGAGCTAGGGTTGCTCAGCCTGGAGAAAAGGAGCCTGAGGGGTGACCTCATTTGTCTCCACAACTCCTTGCTAGGAAGTTTGTGGTGAGGTGGGCGTTGGCCTCTTCTCCCAGATAGCAAGTGACAAAATGAGAAGAAATGTCCTCAAGTTGCACCAGCGGAGTTTTAGGTTGGGTATTGGGGAACATTCCACTACTGAAAGGGTCATCAGGCACTAGCACAAGCTGCCCAGGGAAGTGATGGAATCACCATCTCTGAAGGTGTTTAAAAGATATTTGGATGAGGAGTTTAGGCACATGGTGTAACAGCTGTGTATAGGGAGATGTCAGATTATGGTTGGATTGGATTATTTTAATTTCTTTTCCAACCAGGCAGTTCTATTTCAAATCTGCTGACTGCACAGGATGGGTTTCCACCTTCCAAAGAAGCTCCTTTTCAGCCACACACTTCTCACAAAGCCAAGGTCATAGGGCTTCCCTGTGAATATGCTAGAGTTGATGGAGGGGTCTTGAATTACCAGATTACAAAGATATGAGTCATATCCTCTTTGCCTTTCTGTGAGCTTTGAACAGATCTAGACAACTGATTTGTCACCTAGAGTTGCTGCACTTTTGTCCATTTACAAATCCCAGTCACTGCAGCCCTGATATCAACAACTCTGTTGCAGACCTTCAAAAGAGCAGTTTAGGCTTGTTCTTGAATGGCTGTTGTGAACATTGAGCTCAGAAAACAGGCAACTCTCACTTGGGTTTGCCCTTTCTTTCTGGCTCCTTGACTTTGTCAGACACATTCCAGATATCCCATTATCTTACATGTTTATCCTGCAGTAAGTAAGCACAACTGTTTTACCTTTTCTCTAGCATTCATTGCTTTCTCTACTTCTATCCTGCCCCTTCTTATTCATCTTTTCTTCTCAACTGAACAAAAGAAGTTTTTTAGAAGAATGAGAACAAGATTACCACTGAAAACTACTGTGGTTCTCTCTTCTCTTCACTGCTCAATCCCTGCCCAAAACCTTTCTAACTCTCATTTAAAGAAAAAAGTATTTTCCTAACCAGGGTTGGGTTTTATTGGTTTTTGGAGTTGGTTTGTTTTTTTGTTGTGGGTTTTTTTTTTTGGGGGGGTGGGGTGGGGTTGTTTGTTTGATTGTTTGTTTGTGGGTTTGTTTTGGGTTTTGGTTTGTTTTTTTTCCTATCGCAGCACAAAACTAGACAACTTTATAGCACCTTTATCTTCACAGTTCCCTGGTGTAAGATCATTTGGTCAAGTGGAACAGAAGATGGTCCAGACAACTTGTACTAGATAATTACTCATTTAAATGATTTAATCATTTTGGTGAGTTTTAGTAGTGGAAAATCAGGAAAAAGGTATATACCAAGTCACCAACAAAGTCTGCCAAACCATAAGTGTGTCCCACCCAAAATCATAAACTGGCTATGAGGCTTTGGGATGCCACATGTTAGTGAGGGACTCTTACTATGCACATCAGAGTATCACAGTATCACCAAGGTTGGAAGAGACAGCAAAGATCATCAAGCCCAACCCATTACCACAGACCTCAAGACTAGACCATGGCACCAAGTGTCACGTCCAAACCCGCCTTGAACACCTCCAGGGACGCTGACTCCACCACCTCCCTGGGCAGCCCAGTCCAGCAGTCAATGACTCTCTCAGGGAAGAACTTTCTCCTCACCTCCAGCCTAAACTTCCCCTGGCACAGCTTGAGACTGTGTCCTCTTGTTCTGGTGCTGCTTGCCTGAGAGAAGAAAGTAACCTCCTCCTGGCTACAACCACCCTTCAGGTAGTTGTAGACAGCAAGAAGGTCTCCCCTGAGCCTCCTCTTCTCCAGGCTAAACAATCCCAGTTCCCTCAGCCTCTCTTATATGCTTCCGTCCTGATCAACCTGGTCTACTGGGAGCCTTTTGTAGGTGGGACCAAGATGAGTAGTCAGACTGAAGTATGAGATGCCATCCAGACAGGTTGGAGAGGTAGGCAGATGAGAATCTCATGAGGTTCCCTATGGAAAAGTGCAAGTTCCTGCACTGGGTTTAGACAATGCTAGTTATCAGTCCAGGCTAGGGGGTGACTGCAGAAAAGGACTTGGGGGTGTTGGTGGTAGAGAAGCTGGACATGGGACAGCAATGGGCACTCACAACCCAGAAGGCCACCGGCATCTTGGGCTGCATCAAAAGAAGCCACCAGCTGGAGAGAGGTGGTTCTGTGACTCGACTCTACTCTGGAGAGACCTCTCTTGAGTAGTGTGTCCAGCTTTGGAATACTCCAGAGGAGGACCACAGAGACAATCCTCTTAAAAGGAGAGGCTAAGATAGATGGGTTTGTTCTGTCTGGAGAAGAGAAAGCTCCAGGGAGATTTTATAGCAGTATTTCAACATCTGAAGAGGACCTACAGGAAGTCTGGAATGGGACTGTTTAGAAGGGTTTGTAGTGATGAGAGAAGGGGCAATGATTTGAAACCAGAGCAGGGTAGATTTAGGTTGGACATTAGGAGGAAGTTCTTCAGAGGGAGAGCAGTGAATTACTGGAGCAGATTGCCCATCCCTGAAGATATGTGAGGTCAAACTTGATAGGGCCCTGAGCCACGTGATCCAGTTTGAGGTGCCCCTGATGACTGCAGAAGAGTTGGACAAGATGACATTTGAAGGTCCCTTCTAACCTGATGCATTCTGTGATTCTGTGTGATTCTGTGTCCCTGTCCATGTCAGAGGTTTGGAACTAAATGATCTGTAAGACCACTTCCAACTCAAACCATTCTATGATTCTTGTCATAAAAGGAAATACTTTTTCTTCAACTTCTCTAAAGATGCAAAATGACCAAGCAGGAAGCAAACCTGAGTTAAGAGCTAGAAAGGATTATAATCACAGAATTAGTACATGCACAGAAGTCTCCAAGAGTAACTTGAATTAGGGAAAAAAAATTATTCAGTAAACATACAAATCCGTGCCGACCCAAGAATATGATTCATTCCGTACCAACTGACTGTCAATGAGTACTGTTGGTTTGTTCTCCGTTTTTATTTATTTCCTCTAACTCAGAAAAATAAATCTTATTTTGACCTTAATGCATGACTCACTGTTCTGGAAAAAAAAAAAAAAAAAAGGCAGGTTAGTCGCAGCAGTTGCCTCTGCTGGGAAGTATCAGAAGCTGCTCTCTATCTCTCCCCTCTTTTGTAGCAATAACTACTTGGTGTGGTGATGATAAGAGAAGTCCTATTCAAGAGTTCAAATGTTCCCAGTGAAACTAAAAATTAGTGCCGAGAACAGACTTAAAGTGAAGAGCAAATGTCAAAATGTCCCCCTCAAACTGCAGGAAGGGATAGGAAAGAAGCAGAGGAAATGAGAGAGAAGAGAATGACCTGCTTTTTTGGTACTTTTTCACTGAATGATTTCAATAAACCTAAAGATTTATTTTTCTTTTTTTTTTCTTTTTCTTTTTCTTTTTCTTCTTTTTCTTTTGACAGGAAGTAGGAAGTTACTCCAATGAAGCCCATCCCCTACAGCCACAGGATTCATCCCTTAAAAATAAAATAAAATAAATAAACCTACCTCTTTTTCTAGCCTATAAAGGTGAAGGAAATTAAAGTTACAGGGATTAAGCCTGCTGTGTCATCTATGCATTCATTCACCTCCTGATTGAACTTCAGTCATACTGCAGGGCATGGCTCAGCATGAAATTGGGAACCAAGCTGAGAGAGGGGGCAAAGCACTAGCCCAGTTTATTACCTATAGGCACTATGGGGCTAGAAAGGGTACCAACACTGCTCATGGTGACCAGAGGTGAAAAAGCTAAAAAAGGAAGCTGTTGGAGAAGATTGATTAGGGAAAAGAGGCTGGTGAAGGGTCTAGAGAACAAGTCTTAAAAGGAGTGACTAAGTGAAGTAGAATTGTTTAGTCTGGAGAAGAGGAGGTTGTGGGGAGACCTCAGTGCTCTATAGAGCTCCCTGAAAGGAGGTTGCAGTGAGGTGGGGGCTGGTGTCTTCTCATATGCAACAAGTGACAGGACAAGAGGAAATGACCTCAAGTTTTGCTAGGGGAGGTTTAGGACAAAGATTAAGAAAAAACTTCTATACTGAAAGGGTTATCAGGCTAACAGACTGCCCAGAAAAGTGGTGGAGTCACCATCTATGAAGGTATTAAATAGATGCACGGATGTGATGTTCAAGGCCCTTTACCATCCCCGTTACTCTTCTCTGGACACGATTCAGCACCTTAAATTCCTTCTCATAGTGAGGGTCTGTAGTGGTTTTGAACTAGCTGCTTGAGTCTCTGAATTTCTAGGACACTCTTATTGAAAGAACATTGCCCCTGTTTCCAGTGGGAAATTCTTCAAAAAGAACAAGTGAATTGATACTGCCTCTGATCCCCTCAAAGGGACTTCTAAGGCATACTTAGAACATGCAAGTGATTCCAATCAGGATTAGAGGGGCCCTGCCGAGTCTCTTGGACTGTGTGGGACAGGTGGCCTGGTACATCAAACCCATCAAAGTGTAAAGCTTTAGTGGATACAGATGTGCAATGTACTCTGATGTCATCAAACTCTGAGGGGGTGGAACCTATCTACATCCCTGGTGTGACAGGGGCATCCCAACAGCTAAGTGTATGAAAAGCTGAGGTGAGCCTAATCTGGAGTGAATGGCAAAAATACCCCACTGTGAGTGGCCCAGGGACCCCACGCATTCATGGCATAGACTTAAGAAAGGGTACTTCAAGGATCTAAAAGGATACTGGTGGGCATTTCGTATAGCTGCCTTAGAGGAAAAGGAACAATTAATTACCTTGTCTGGTCTTTCAAAGGAGCCCTTCGTAGTGGGGTTGTTGAATGTTAAAGACCGACAAATACCATTTGTCACTGTAACAGTGCACCACTGGCAATATCACACTAACCAGGACTCTGTGTTACCCATCTATAAACTAATTCAACACCTGGAGAGAAAAAAGGATGATGGCTGCCAGCAGAATGAGCCCACTGGGACCTGTCTGCTCCCATGCTGGGATATGGGAGCTAATGGTTTGGAGCTGGAAGGCAGAGAAACCAAGCAGTTAGGATCCTTGTCTAGGGCAGTGGCCATTGACAGGGTTATTGGGAAATCAGGACAAACCTTCAGCCTCTGGAGACAGCTTCTAGAAGGTGTGAAGGGTATGTACCCCACCAAGGATGATAAAAAGGATTGTTTCAGCATCCAATACTCAAGGGAACTAGCTGTGCTAGAGAAGCTCTGTAATGAGACAGATGACAATCCCCACTCCGTAGACCCAGATGATGTAGTATGCACACCAGTCATGTGGAAAAAGTTCCTGTGAGCTGTACCACCGTGCTGTGCAAACTCATTGGCACTTACAGTCTGGGCCCTGAGAGATGGCCAAGAACAAACAGTGGATGAAATGGTTTAAGATGTTCCAGCAATACAAGGGAAGTCTCTCAACTCTCCTAATGTACATGCCTGTATTTCTGCTGTGGAGGAAGTGACTCGAAAAAGTTGACCAACTCCAGGAGGATTCAGCCCATTCCCACCCTGTGCACCCCAGAGTTCCAACTACTAAACACAGGTGTCTCCCCATTCAAGAGAGGGAATCTGGAAAGCAGACACCTCAAAGCATCCTCTGTTTTTCTTGCTTGACCAGGGGGAGGACATAAAAAGTGTAACAGAAAGCCCACTTCATCTCTAGCTGCTAAGATTAAAGCGGGTCAAGTAGATCTGGACTGGCTACATAAAGGTGAATTATTTCTAGCTCAATGGGCCCATGATGCCTTAGGCCATCAAGGAGGAGATGCAACACACAGATGGGCTCGAGATCAAGGGGTGAACTTAACCATGGGCACTACAGCACAGGTTATCCATGAATGTGAAACATGCACTGCAATCGAACAGGCCAAACGGATAAAATCATTATGGTATGGGGGGGGAGGGAGGTGATGGTTGAAATATAAATACAGAGAAGCCTGGCAAACTGATGATACCAGACTGCCACAAACCTGTCAAGGCAAATACTATGTGCTTACAATGGTAGCAGCAAACACTGGATGGCTGCAAAGATATTTGATGTCCTATGCCGTGGCTCAAAACACCATCCTAGGCCTTGGAAAACAAAAAGTGTGGAGATACAGCACCTCAGAAAGGGCTGAGTCAGATAATGGAACTCATTTTTGAAACAGTCTCATAGACACTTGGGCCAAGGAGCATAGCATTGAATGGGTATATCACATCCCTTACCATGCTACAGTTGCTGGGAACATCAAGCATTACAATGGTCTGCTAAAAACCATTCTGAAAGCAATGGAAGATGGGATGCACTTTTATCAGAAGCTACTCAGCTGGGTAACACCAGAGAATCTGTTAACCACACTGGGCCTGCCCAATCTAAGCTGTCATGTGCTGTAGAAGGTGATAAAGTTCCCCTGGTACACTGAAAGATATCTGAAGAACTGTGCAGTTCTGGAGCCCTCAGCACAGGAAGGACATGGAAGTGTTGGAGTGGGTCCAGAGGAGGGCCACAAAGATGATCAGAGGGCTGGAGCAGCTCTGCTATGAGGACAGACTGAGAGAGTTGGGGCTCTGCAGCCTGGAGAAGAGAAGGCTTTGAGGAGACCTGGTAGTAGCCTTCCAGTATCTGAAGGGGGCCTACAGGAAGGCTGGGGAGAGACTATTGACAAGGTCTTGCAATGACAGGACAAGGGGCAATGGGTTTAAACTGCAAGAGGGGAGATTTAGACTGGATGTTAGGAGGAAGTTCTTTGCAGTGAGAGTGGTGAGGCACTGGCACAGGTTGCCCAGGGAGGTTGTGGCTGCTCCCTCCCTGGAGATGTTCAAGGCCAGGTTGGAGGAGGTCTTGAGTGAGCTGTACTAGTGGGAGGTGTCCCTGCCTATGGCAGGGGGTTGGAACTAGATGATCCTTGAGGTCCCTTCCAACCTTACCATTCTATGATTCTATGACTCTATGAAAAGCAAACCCATTTGTGGGATCGCCTTTGCCCAAAAAACAGGATGCACCTGGTGGGTAATGCAGGAAGATGGAAAAGTTTATTGTGTGCCACAGAATAATCTCACTCTAGGGGAGAATGCACAGTAAATTGTGTGGGTGTGTGTATATGTATATAATGATGTGAATTGCTGCTAGTATGATACAAAATAGTGTGGAATAGGGGGGTGGAGAATGTAGTGGTTTTGAACCACATGATATTCTTCACTATAGGAATCATGAATTTATGACATTTTAAGACTGTAGGGTATTACCATCCTGGACAGGAGATTCTGTGTCTCCTCACTTTTCCAGGTCTTGAGCAGGCAGGCATGTTCTGGATTTGTTCGGGATCTGGACAGACTCCTTTCACCTTCTTTCTGTTATATACATGTAATCTGATACATTTGTAGTGGAGGAGTAAAATATTCTGTGTAAATCAACTACAAACTCTCCCTCTGTCTTTTTTTTTCTTTTCCATCCCTTGCTTATCTGTTGGTATGAAGAGAGGGTGGGGGCAGGAGGAGGAAGGGGGTGTGTGGGTGAGGTGTTTTTTCTCTTGTACTAAAACTGTTACAGGGGCCCAAAACAACTCAGTATTTAAGGTGTGACCTCACCAGTGCCCAGTACAGAGGAACAATCACTTCCCTGCTCTGGACAGCCACACTATTGCTGATCCAGGCCAGGATACTGGTGGTCTTCTTGGCCTCTCACTGCTGGCTCAGGTTCAGCTGGCTGTCAATCAACACCCCCAGGTTCTTCTCCACCTGGCAGCTCTCCAGCCACTCTTCCCCAAGCCTGTAGCATTGCATGAGCATTAGATTAGTTCCAACAGTTTCTTTACGTGTGTGTGTCTATACAAAACTGAAGTAAACTGCTCTTTTACAGCAATAATACATCCTTTGTTCTCACAGAAGCCGAAAACTGCCCTATCAGTTGAAAGAAAATGAACAATGAATGGAGAGGGTACATCTTTACACATACACAATGTTTTTGCAGCCTTGAAACTACATCTTCCTTGCCAAAACACTTTTGAAATTTCTGAACATCCATTTATAGATAGAAGAGCTCTTGAGGACGTCTCTTATTTTCATGCGATCTACCATATTGCGCACACACACGAGAAAGAATATGCAGAAATTTATTGAGTGAGAAGAAGATGCTTCAGGCTGTGCACTCAAGAGAGTCACAGCTGAGGTCACTAGAGACTTGTCACTCTGGCAGTTTGCTTCTTGTTGTATGCTTATCATTGGAAGGTAATGTGCAGAAGCAATTCTAGAAAACTCCCTGTTCTAGGTGATTTGGAGACCATGAACTGTTTTAAGGCACATCTCCACACCATGCCACACATGCATTGCTTCCAGCTTTCAGAGACAACAACTCTTTAGGTGAGAGTATTCATTGTTCATCTGCTGCCAGTGTCTTGCTTTATTTTCATACAATCATAGAACGCCAGGTTGGAAAGGACCTCAAGGAGCACCTGGTCCAACCTTCCTAGGTAACAGTAGAGTTGAAGGGACATGGCACAGCATCCTGTCAACTGTCCAACACAGGGGAATCCACAGCTTCCCTTGGGAGATGATTCCAATGTCTAACTCTTCTTATGGGGAAACATTTTCTTCTGGACTTCAACCAGATTCTCCCCAGAAGCAATTTTTCCCCATCACCCCTTGTTTTTCCCATGTGACTCCTTTAAAAAAGGGAATCTCCATCTTCTTGGTAGCCACCCTTGATGTACTGGTATATGGTATAAAGGTGTCCCTTAAGTCTTCTCTTGTCAAGGCTGAATGAATCCTGTTGTCTCAGCCTTTCAACCTTTCCTCATATGGTAAGGCTGCCAGTTGTCTGAACATTCTCATGGCCCTTCTCTGAACTGGGGAAATGCAATTATTCTCTATCTGAGAATGAAGTTAAAGGAAAGTACAACATTTTCCTTTTTTTTCCCCCTTTCTCTTCCTCTTTGGTCACTTTCTGCCAATCTCACTTTGAAAAGCACCAGCATCTTCATATTTCAAAGTGAGGTACTTATGTCAGGAATGTGCTTTTTCCTCTCCCCATGAAGAAATTTCCTAAATTTCACCTCATGGTAGTCCATTAGAAGAGAAGAAGGGAATCTCTCAGTTCACATTTGCAGGGAAATTAAGTAAATGCCCAGGTTTCAACACTTTATTTCTCAGATGCCCACCTTGCTGACTATGACCCAGTTCAGGACTGAGGTGAGGTTCTTGCAATTAATTTCCTGCAAGCAGTGTGAAAAACTCACAGCCTAATCTTAGATGAGCCATTTGGAAAAAGCATGCTTGTAGAACAGAGTTGAGATGTAACTGCAGGACCAGAGGATAATTCAGTGAGAAAGAGACCAAAGAAGTTCTCTAGCCCAACCTTCTACTGAAAGCAGTGTCAGTCAAGTAGTCAAGTTTATGAGGGTTTTATCCAGTTAACCTCCTTGAAAACTTCCATGGGTGGAACCTGCACAGCCTCTTCAAGCATTCAGCTCCACAGCCCAACTGTTCTCAGTGGGAAATAGTTTTTCCTTATATCCAGGCTGCTTCCACTAAATTACCTGCCCCATTCACCAGTGGTGCCCTTGTTTTCCTTGACATCTCTCACAAGCATCAACTCCAGCTGAGGTTTGCCTTTCCTAGCACCATGCTGACCTGCACCGGCAAAGTTTCTGAATCCTTTCTTTGAATGCCTTTCTGCTGTCCAACCTCTGCACAATGCCTTTTTGCACTGCCCAGGCATCCCATGGCTGGGCAATGTGCCTGACTCTAGTTTCCCTCATCAGGACTGAAAGGAGACAAAATCTTCATCAATGACCTGGATGATAGGACTGACTTTGCTGATGGTATGAAACTGGAAGGATTGGTTGACACACCATCAGGCTGTGATGTCCTTAACTGTGACATGGGCAGACTGGAGAGCTGGGCAAAGATGAACCTAGTGAGGTTCAACAAGAATTAAGCGTAGAGTCCTGCACCTGAGGAGGAGCAACACCATGCACCAGTGCAAATTAGGGGTTGACTTGCTGGAAAGCAGCTCCATGGAGATGGGCCTTGGAGTCCTGGTGGACAGTCAGTCATCCATGGGACAGCAATGTGCCCTTGTGGCCAAGAAGGCCAAAGGTATCCTGGGGTGCATTAAGAAGAGTGCAGCCAGCAGGATAAGAGAGGTTCTCCTTTCCCTTTACTCTGCCTTAATGGGACTACATCTAGAGTATTATGTCCAGTTCAGGGCTCCTGTGTTCAGAGGGACAGGGAATTACTGGGGAGAGTCCAACAGAGGCTACGAGGAAGAAACATCTGTCTGATGATGAAAGCTTGAGAGACCTGGAAGAGTTAAGCCTGGAGGAGAGAAGACTGAGAAAGGAGCTCATCAACACTAACAAACAGTAGGTGTCAAAAAGATGGGTGCCACTTTCTTTTCCCTGGGGTCCAATGATAAGGGCAATGACAAGGGGCAATGGACACAAAACAGAACACAGGAAGTTCCGCTTTGCAAGAGGGAAAACTTCTTTGCTTTAGGGTCATGGAACAGACTGCTCAGAGAAGTTGTGGAGTCTCCTTCTCTGGAGACTTTCCAAACCCATCTGGACGAGTTCCTGTGTGATCTGGCATAGGTGATCCTGTTTGGGCAGGGAAGTTGGACTCAATGATCTCTAGGGGTCCCTTCCAACTCCCACCATTCTGTGATTCTATTATTCTATGACAGGGCAGCAGTCAGAGATGGGAAAGTGTGTCCAGGAGAAGAAATCAAATGAAGAAGAGGTCAGAAACAGCAAAAATGCCAAAGTTTCTCTAAGCAGAAAGCAATTCTACATATTTTATTTTCTGGGTACCTGACTTCATACCCTGGGGCCTGATTTTGCAGAAATGCTGTGTACTGCAGCTGCAGCTGAGCTCAACAGGACCTGAACTCTGCTTTAAACAGATAAAGCTGAGCACACTGGAGAGATCCAGCCCTAGGTGCCTCAGACTGGGAAACCAAAATTTTGTCTGTGAATCTGTCAAATAGGGCTAATAATATTCTCACAAGGGTCTTGTATAACTAAATACATTTTGTGTGAAGTGCTCAGATACCACAGGAAAGAGCTCAATAGAAAAGCCCAAGAGGCAACTGAAATTTCTTTCTTTAGAGGGAAATTTGAATAGCGTGAAGTAAATAAGGCTTGGAGGCTTCTCACCTCAAAATAAGGAGTAAACAAGAGGCTGCTGACTAAGTGAGGAACATCCATCCTGCATGATGAATGAGATATGGTCCTCTGGGAGAAAAATCTACCTGTAACGGTGTCATTAACAACTATGTCATAACACAGAGATACAATGGAGGGTGAGAGATACATCTCCTACATGATTTTAAATCACAGAATCTAGGATCACTAAGATTGGAAAAGATCTGTAAGACCATCAAGTCCAACCTTCTGCCCAAAACTTCCACGATCACTAGACCATGTCTCAGAGCGCCACATGTACTCTTTTTTTCCACACCTCCAGGGATGGTGACTCCATCACTTCCCTGGGCAGCCTGTTCCAATGCCTCATCCCTCTTTCAGGAAATAAATTCTTCCTAGTATCAAGCCTAAACCTCCCCCTCTTCAGCTTTGGGCCATTTCTTCCTGTCTCGTTGTCAGTTACTTTAGAGAAGAGGCCATCACCCACCTCACTGCAACCTCCTTTCAGGTAGCTGTAGAGAGCAATGAAGCCACCTCTCAGCCTCCTCTTTTCCAGTTCCCTCAGCCACTCCTCATTAAACATGCTGCCCATACCCCTCTCACCACCTTTGTTGCCCTTCTCTGGACATGCTCCAGCATGCCAATATCCTTCTTTGAGTGAGGGGCCCAACACTGAAGCCAGGATTTGAGATGTGGCCTTATCAGTGCCCAGTACAGGGACACCATCATTTCTGTACCCCTTCTGGCCACACTATTCTTGATACAGGCCAAGATGCTGTTGGCCTTCTTTCCACCTGAGCACATTGCTGACTCATGTTCTGCCACCTGCCAATCAACACCCCCAGGTCCTTTCCTACTGGGCAGCTTTCCAGACAGTCTGTCCCAAGCCTGGAGCATTGCATGGGGTTGTTGTGACCCAAGTGCAGGATCTGGCACTCGGCCTGGTAAAACCTCACACAACTGATGTCAGCCCATTGATCCTACCTGTCCAGATGCCTCTGCAGCACCTTCCTACCCTCCAGCAGATCGCAGAACCGCAGAAATATTTTGTTTGAAAAAGACCCTCAGGATCATCAAGTCCAACCATTATGCCTTATCTACAAAGTTCACCCTTAAACCATAACCTCAAGCACCACATCCAAATGACCTTTAAACACATCCAGGGTTGGCGCGCAACATTCTCACTCAATATTCCGGGCACTGGAACAGGTTGCCCAGAGAGGTTGTAGAGTCACCTTCTTTGGAGGCTTTCCAAATCCTCCAGGACACATTGTTGTGTGGGCTGCCCTAGAGGATCCTGCTTTGTCAGAGATGTTGGACTCAATGATCTCTGTTGGTCCATTCAACCCTCAATCATTGTATGTTTCTATGATTCTATGTCACTGTATTATCCTCACATAACTTCATGCTGTAAAAGTCATCCCACTGCTGGGGATTTACCCATCAATTCTCAGGGCACCTTATCTAAGCTTGCCTAAGCACATTAGCCAGTTTTCAGGAGGACTTTTTCTCTCCTTATTCATAGCTGCCAATTTAGAATCATAGAATCACAGAATGGTAAGGTTGAAAGGACCCGCAAGGATCATCTATTTCCACCCCCCTGCCGCAGGCAGGGACACCTCCCACTAGTACAGCTCACTCAAGGCCTCATCCAACCTGGCCTTCAACACCTCCAGAGAAGGAGCAGCCACAACCTCCCTGGGCAACCTGTGCCAGTGCCTCACCACCCTCACTGCAAAGAACTTCCTCCTGACATCCAGTCTAAATCTCCCCTCTGCCAGTTTAAACCCATTGCCCCTTGTCCTGGCATTGCAAGACCTTGTCAATAGTCCCTCCCCAGCCTTCCTTTAGGCCCCCTTCACATACTGGAAGGCTACTATCAGGTCCCCTCGAAGCCTTCCCTTCTCCAGGCTGCAGAGCCCCAACTCTCTCAGCCTGTCCTCATAGCAGAGCTGCTCCAGCCCTCTGATCATCTTTGTGGCCCTCCTCTGGACCTGCTCCAACATTTCCATGTCCTTCCTGTGCTGTGGGCTCCAGAACTGCATTAAGACTGTATTAAGTCTTGCTTGTTTGTTTGCCATTTGGGAACAAGGTTGCCAAATAGGCTGCCACGATAGCAGAATAACATTCTGGTACACTTGAGAACCAGGCATCTGTGTCCACCAAAACTTCCAGAAAGAATGCTAAAGCCCCAAGACAGCCTCCAGGGTCTGCCATGAACATTCATTATGACATCAGTAAAGAAATGGGTTTATGCAAGGGAGACAGAGAGCATGCTTACATGGAGGTACAATGGTTGAAGACACAAATAATCATCAGCTACAAGAAGGGCTTTAAGTTCACATCCAGTCATGCCTAGCATGAAGAAAAGCAGATGATCCGTCAGCACTAGAAACAGTATCAATATTTTGGGATTAACCTGGTGTTTCTGTAGCCAAAGAAGTGCAGGGAGTATCAGCTTTCAAGATTTTGTTTTCCTGTCTGTGCTTTGATGTCAGACAATTTTCCAGCAGGTAAATATGACAGACAATGCTGCTCTTTCCCCTTTGGATTTCATACAGGAATGTTATTGGAAAAGTCAAGAAAGAGTTGAGGATGGCTTAAACTTTCAATACCATCCTTGTTATCAGACCAAGAACTTGTGCAGGTACAAGGAGGAGGAACACATTGCAATTATGAGGGAATAAGGACACAAACACTTTGTTGTCCTGTAACTTCTGTTCTTTGGAGGTTTTAAGGATCTCATCCCCCATAAGCGTCGAGAAACATGCTGACATGGCACTTCAGAACGTGGTTTAATCATAGAATCATAGAATGGTAAGGTTGGAAGGGACCTCAAGGATCATCTAGTTCCACCCCCCTGCCATAGGCAGGGACACCTCCCACTAGTACAGCTCACTCAAGGCCTCATCCAACCTGGCCTCGACCACCTCCAGGGAGGGAGTAGCCACAACCTCCCGGTGGGCAACCTGTTCCAGTGCCTCACCACCCTCACTGCAAAGAACTTCCTCCTAACATCCAGTCTGAATCTCCCCTCTGTCAGTTTAAACCCATTGCCCCTTGTCCTGTCGTTGCAAAACCTTGTCAATAGTCCCTCCCCAGCCTTCCTGTAGGCCCCCTTCAGATACTGGAAGGCTACTACCAGGTCTCCTCGAAGCCTTCTCTTCTCCAGGCTAAAGAGCCCCAACTCTCTCAGCCTGTCCTCATAGCAGAGCTGCTCCAGCCCTCTGATCATCTTCATGGCCTCCTCTGGACTCGCTCCAACACTTCCATGTCCTTCCTGTGCTGAGGGCTCCAGAACTGCACACAGTACTCCAGGTGGGGTCTGACAAGAGCAGAGTAAAGGGGCAGAATCCTCTCCCTTGCCCTGCTGACCACGTTGCTCTTGATGCAGCCTAGGACTCGGTTGGTTGTCTGAGCTGCATGTGCACACTCCAGGCTCGTGTTGAGTTTTAATGCCCATAATGGTGTTAGGTTGATGGTCAGATTCAATGGTCTTAGAGGTCTTTTCCAGCCAAAATAATTCTGTGATTCACTGTCAGATTAAAGTACTGCTGCTGCAATAATCTCTACTCCCTTGTCCACACTGTCACCTCCTGCAAGCTGCTGCAGGCGTACCTGAGATAGCTGGGTGGCTTTTGAGTCACCTCTTGACCACCACATTTTGCAGTATGGGATACTGTCATGAATAAAACAGATGAAGTTTTATTTTAATACACCTGCTTGTTAACTGCACAAATGTAGGAGAGGACCTGCAGTTCTTACTACAAGGGCAGAACTTTCCCAGAAATTGGCAAGGCAGAAGCTACAGATGAAAATTGCTTTCTCTGTCACAGCTCAACCTGCTGCTGAATCTACATCAAAGTCTCCAGTAGACTGTGAGGAAAACATTAAAAAAAAGATGAGAAACCTACCCAGAATAATAAGATTCATCTGGCAGCTTGAGACTCATATAACCTAACTAAAAGGTCCTAAGAATTATGTCACTTTTCCCACCTGTCCACTGACATGGATCATATCAGAAATCATTGCTTTTTTGAACAGGGAAATGTAATTTAAATCTAAGAATAGAAACACTGAATTGTTTCAGTTGGAAAAGACCTCTGAGCTCAGTAAGTCCTAATATCACCATGGACATTTAACTATGTCCCAAAGTGCCATGTCCACACAATTCTCTACCACCTCCCTGGGCAGCCTGTTCCAATGCCTGACCACTCTTGCAGGAAAGAAATCTCTCATAATCTCCAACCTAAAACTCCCCTGGCACAATTTCAAGTCATTTCCCCTCATTCTATCCCCTGATACTAGGGAGAAGAGATTGACCCCCACCTCACTCCAACCTCCTTGAAGGATGTTGTAGAGAGCAATGAGGTCTCCCCTCAGCCTCCTCTTCTCCAGACTAAACAATCCCAGTTTCCTCAGCTGCTCCTCACCAGACCTGTTCTCCAGGCTCTTCATCAGCTTCATTGCACTTCTTGTTAGAATTTAGTCTGTTAAGGGCACCTTCCCAGGCACTGGTTGAAAATAAAAATAAAAATGTAGAGAAAAGGTTTGAATTATTTTGTTTCATGAAAACTACATACAACCTTGGATGGTCTAAACATTAATTACTAATTTAAAATATAAATAAACCAAAACACAAAACCAAGGAAGTGAGCCAACTCCAGAAAACATCTCCTTTACTTCCTCTGTTCTCTTCATGCTGGATCAACATAAACTTGCAGAAAAGAGGGAGAAATGTTTAAGCTAATAGGAGACAATTAGAGCAGTCAAGTTTTTTTCACACCCATCTTCTGTTCTCTCTCTGAAGTGTATTTGCCACACAGATGATAGCAGGCAAGATATACCATCCATTGTTTCAGTAATGATACAGGTGGGTGGAACAGAGATGCTTGCATAATCCTATGACAGAGAAAAATTCCCTGTCACTACACTGTGCTTGAAAGGCAATGTCTGACAACCCTGTCTTGTCTCAGACCTTCCTGCTCAGCCCTTCCCTCTATGTGCTGGAGTGCAGAGGGAAGCTTTAGAATCATAAAATAATGGAATTGTTTTGTTTGAAAAATACTTCTAAGATCATTGAATCCGACCACCAATCTAACACCATCATGGCCATTAAACCACGTCTCAAAGTGCCGTGTCCACACTTTTCCTGAGCTCCACAGATGGTGACTCTACTGCCTCCCTGAGCTCTTGCAGGAAAGAAATTTCCCCTTATATCAAATCTAAACCTCCCCTGGCACAGTTTCCGGCCATTACCTCTTGTCTTATCACCTGTAACTTTGGGGAAGAGACTGATCCCCATTTCACTCCAACCTCCTTTCAGGGAGCTACAAAGAGGAATGAGGTCTCCCTTCAGCCTCCTCTTTTGCAGAGTGAACAACTCCAGTTCCCTCAGTTGCTCCTCACCAGCCCAGTTCTCCAGACCCCTCGCCACCTCTGTTGCCCTTCTCTGGACAAACTCCAGCACCTAGCGAAGGCTCCAAACTGAACCCAGTATTTGAGTTGCATCCTCACCGGAGCTGGGATACAGAGTCACAGTCACTTGTTCAATTGCTCCAGCAACATTCTTGTAGCAGAAAACTGCATCTGGAACCCCTATTGTTGTGGCAAAGTCTAAAAGGAAGCTTTATTTCTCCAGTAATGAGAAGCAAAGCCATGTAGCTTTCAAACTACTGCACATTTTGTGTGCCCTTGCAGAGGCTGCTTTTAGAAGATACTTCACCTATCCGAAATGTTGCCACAGGGCAACAGCAGAATGAAAATGTCAAATCCTCTGCCCCTTGTAAGACCTCTTTTTTTTTTTTTTTTTTTTTTTTTTTTCCTACCCAGCACAAGATTCAGTAAGCAAAGATAAAAACTTTAATAACAAAAGAGAAAAAGCTTTTATTTATTTTTCGCCTTGGTCTCTGGTGTTTCGGTGACACTCAAGAACATACTTCCCAGATGAATAATTTAAGTCTTTGTGGCTCAATTCAATTTCAGTTTACACACTGTATTTTATCCAACTCAGACTATGTCAGTATAAATGCAAGAAATAAAGACACTGAGTTACTATTCTCCGTACATCTAAGATTGGCCACTATTCAAGCCCGGAGACATAACAGAGGCTTTTGTGCAGATATTTCTGGCTGATATTGGGAACTGCTGTGATAAAGAGGAATGGAAGCCATCTGCAGAACACACACACACACACACACATACACAAAAGCAGCTTTACTGGTTGGGGAATCCAGGATCAGCAACACTTAAGCACTGGATATTATCAGAGTTGTGAAGAAGCCAGAATTTTTGTCTCAGAGACAGACCAGGATTTTGAATCTTCCCACATTAGATCAGGACAGAATGTTTATTTTCAGCATTTGCCCTACGAATGGTTTGAATTAAAATCTTACTTGCTATTTCAGATGGAAATTACTATGTTCAAGTTTGCACTTGCTATCCTTTGTCCTGTCACTGGGCACCAATGAGTGTAGTCTGGTCCCATCCTCCTGACACCCACCCTTTTAAATATTAATCAGCATTGATAATATTCCCCCTCAGTCTGCTCTTTTCCAGACTAAAAAGCCCTCATTCTCTCAAGCTTTCCTCATAAAAGAGATGTTCCAGTCCCCTCAGCATCTTTGCAGGCCCTTGATGTACACCTTCCATCAAGGTCCTGTCATTCTTGTAGCAGAGAGCCCAGAGCTCAGAGTATTCCAGATGTGGTCTCATCAGGGCAGAGTAGAGGGACAAGGGGCAGGAGAACTTCCCTGGACCTTCATGTCATATTCTTCTTGTTGAAACCCAGAATGCCATTGGCCTTCTCGGACACAATGGTATGTTGGTGGCTCATGGTCATACTGTTTTCCACCAGGATTCCCAGGTCCTTTTTCCCCAGAGCTACTCTCCAACAGATTTGCTCCCAATCTGTACTTATTTTGACATTTCTTCTTTAGAAGGTTTCCTTTAAAAGCAAAACTGGGAGCAAAAAGCCACTCCAAAATGGAGTTCAGGGGTTCCAATCTCACCAGCTTCAATCTTTTTTAAAACACTATGTTACAGGAAGAAGGAAGGTTCATTACCTCATTACTTTCCATTTTATTGTAAAAGAAATCTCATTATGATCAATATTTCTTAGAATTGTTTCTGTTGGAAAAGATCTCTGAGATCACCTGGTCCCACCATCAACCTAACACCACCATGGCCATTAAGCTATAGAATCATAAAATCATACAATGGTAAGGTTAGAAGGGACCTCAAGGATCATCTAGTTCCAACCCCCTGCCATAGGCAGGGACACCTCCCACTAGTACAGCTCACTCAAGGCCTCCTCCAACCTGGCCTTCAACACCTCCAGGGAGGGAGCAGCCACAACCTCCCTGGGCAACCTGTTCCAGTGCCTCACCACCCTCACTGGAAAGAACCTCCTCCTAACATCCAGTCTAAATCTCCCCTCTGCCAGTTTAAACCCATTGCCCCTTGTCCTGTCATTGCAAAGAGTCCTATGTCATGGCCACATGGTTCTTGAACCAACTGATGCTATCTTGTACAAAGCAACTTCCACCAATCATTTTTTACTATACCTTCTGAGAAGTACTTAAGGACACAGGGAGAATACAGATACCTGATATCCCTTCAGAACAACCCTTCTTGTGTCTACCTCCCTCAATCTCCATTCTTACTACAGCCATAAAAAGAATCAGAATCACCTGTTTGGAAAAGACCTTAAGATCATCCAGTCCAACCTTAACCTGCCATCTCCCTGTACACAAGTTTTGGACCATGTCCTTAAGCTCCTCGTCCATGGATCTTCTAAACACCTCCAGAGATGGTGACTCCACCACCTCCCTGGGCAGCCTGATCCAGTGCCCGATGATCCTTTCATTGACAAAGTCATTCAGGGTATACTTTCGATTTTTCCAACTAAAGCTACTGAAGTCAGAATACCAGTTTCAGTACTGCAGTTGCACAAGGGCAGTGTGACCTTGGCATAAACTGGGAGTAAGGTCAGCCTTTCAAGACAGGACCATTCCTGTGTTTATTTAGGACAAAGTGAGTGCTTCTTGGTGGGATAGAATAGTAAGGGAGCAAAAGAATAGAGAATCCAGTGTGGTACTGCTGGAGTTAACTTTCAAGTTGAATATTTCTGCTTCCTTTTAAAATGAAAGAAAACAAAACAAAAATGAAGACTGTTTTCTCCCTGTCTGAGGTTTGTTTCAGCACAGGCTGGGACTTACATGGTGTATTATTAATATCAGTTATTAATAGGAGTTAATAATGGCAGCGCAGACACTTTAGGGAATGAGACAATTACAATTAAGAATAAGAGGAGCCTACACGAGAAAATGAAACCTTCCAATGCTTAAACAGTTTTAATAAGAACCAGTGGGTTCCCACTCATTAAGATTACTCTAAGTATCTGCATCAGAGAGGTGGTCAAAGAAAATACATTCAGAGATAAACTGAAGAAGAAAATGAATGGAGACTGAGATCACACTTCTTTCAAAATATGCAAACAGATAAACATCAACAATAGATTTGCTTCTGTTCCCTTCACAAAGGTGCAGTTTGCTTATCTGAGATCATTGGGAGGCTGGTAAGAAAACAAAGCTTATTCCAAAAGCTCCCAGAGGCAAACAGTTTTAGCCAGAGCTATTTAGATATATACACATATACAGAAATATAATTACTACACGGTTAGAAGAGTGGAAACAGGAAAACAGTTCTTTTCATTTGATTTGTAGCACAGTAGAGCTACAAAGATGATTAGGGAGAGCTACAAAGATGATAAGGGGACAGGAATATCTCCCTTACGAGAAAAGATTGAGAGATTTGGGGTCTTTTAGTCTAGAAGAAAGAACACTGAAGGAGGATATTGTCAATACTGCTCAATACTTAAAGGGTGGGTGTCAGGAGGATGGGACCAGTCTTTCTTCAGTGGTGCCCATTGACAGGACAAGTGGTAATGAACACAAGCCTGAACATAGGAAGTTTCATCTAAACATAAGGAGGAACTTCTTTAATTTAAAGGTGTTGGAGCACTGGAATAGGCTACCCAGAGAGGTGTCTGGAGATATTTAAAACCCACCTGGACGTGCTCCTGTGTGACCTTCTTTAGGTGAACCTGCCTTGGCAGTGATACTGTACTTGATGATCTCCAGAGATCCCTTCCAATCCCTACCATTCTGTTTGTCTGTAAGGATGTCATCTGTGTGATGTGCATAACTACCTTTCACAGCCTTCAAGTATCTTTAATGTGTCATCTTACTTGTGGTGATTATAAGTAAGTCCATATTTCTTTGCAAATCCAGTAGCACTTACTACAGTCAGTAGATAAATCCTAAACAGAAAGAGCATACATCTGCTACAGGTTTTAATGCACTCATTTTCTCCACCCTCTACTGTATTTCCCCCTCTCACAAGTCTCATACAGAACAAGTCTGCCAGTAGATGAAGAAATTATATTCTTCCAAACATGCAAATCACCTACAGTGGTTTGACAAGGAGGCATAAATCCGAGTGCACATTGCTGGCTTGTGACCAGCTTCTCACTCAATAGCACCTCCAAGTCCTTTTCTGCAGGCCTGTCCTCAATGTCATCATCCCCAGCCTGGATTGCCACAATGGATTGCCTTGACTCAGGTGCCAGGTTCTTGCATTTGGCCTTCTTGAACCTCATGAGTTTGGACTCATGACTCTGGAGTATCTTACCTCCACTGCCTGTGCTGACTTGACTGAAGTTTGTTCAAATGCACATGGATTCAAAGATCCATAGAATGGAGGTTAGAAGGGACTTTGAAGATTCCTACAATGGTTTGGGTTGGAAGGAACCTTAAATATCATCTAACTCCAACCACCCTAGCATTGACAAAAGTACTCTCCACTAGACCAGAGGCCTCACACATCCATTTTGGGGTCACAGTATCACAATATCACAGTATCACCAAGGTAGGAAGAGACCTCAAAGATCATCAAGTCCAAGCCGTTACCACAGACCTCAAGACTAGACCATGGCACCAAGTGCCACGTCCAAACCTGTCAGCTACGACATCTAAAAGTCACAGAGGTTTGATCCCAAGTTCACTATTCAGTTTAATAAGGTGGGGCAAATGGTCCCTTCATTCTATCTCTTCCATTCAAAGTTTACTTCAGAAATTTTTCATAATGCATATCAAATTCCTTCAAAGCCTGCAAAACATAACAGAACATACAGTGATCCCTTTGAAAATTACAGTGGAATCTATGCTGATGGCCAGATGCTGAAGGCAGGGCTATTCTCTGCCTTTCTGCTTCCCTCATTACATTATCTTAGGCACTGGAGGAAGCTACAGTACAAATGAGCCTGTCAAGCTTTTCAAAACAGGAAAAAAAAAGTTATCAGGGCTTTCAGAATTTCATTATCTTTCACCACCATTAACTGAACCTGTTTCTGAGACAGATGTATTTTATAATCCAATTTCTTTAATGAAGAGTTCAAATCCTCAGACTGTCCTAGTGTCAGGCACTGGAGTAGGAGCTGATGACTCTGTCTCTCTGACAAAAGCTAATTCGTAGGAATCATCTGTGTGAAAAACAAACTGCAACAAGATTCAGAAAACATATTGTCCATGAGAAACTCATTGTAAATACAACCAGAAGTTTTCACCACCACTGTTTCCTTAGAAAGATATGGCATTCCTTGAGACATACACACAGAATCATAGAATGCATCATGTTGGAAGGCACCCTTGCAGGTCATCTTGTCCACACTCCTTCTGCAATAAGAAGGGACATCAAATCATAGAATGACTTGGGTTGGAAGGGACATCAAAGATAGTCCAGCTCCAACCCCCTGGTCATGGGCAGGGACAGCTTCCACTAGACCAGGTTGATCAAGGCTTCATCCAACCTGGCCTTGAACACCTCCAGGGAGGGGGCATCCACAGCCTCCCTGGGCAACCTGTTCCAGTGTTTCACCGCTCTCACTGTAAAGAATTTCTTCCTAATATCCAGTCTAAATCTAACCTATTCCAGCTTAAATCCATTCCTTTTTTGTAAAAAGACAATGTAAAAAGTCCCTTTCTCAGCTTTCCTGTAGCCCCCCTAAGGTACTTGAAGGCTACTGTAATGTATGTCCTGAGTTGAGTCTTCTGCAGGCTGAACAGCTCTGTAGTCCCTCAGCCATAGGTGAGGTGTTTCTGATCATCTTTGTGGTCATCCTCTGGACCCACTCCAACAGTCTGATATCCTTCTTGTGTTGGTGGGCCCAGAACTGGGGCACTGTACTCCAGATGGGAACTTATGAGAACAAAGGGGGATAATCGCCCCCTTTAACTAGATCAGGTTGCTCAGGGCCCCATCAAGTTTGACCTTCAGTGTCTCCAGGGATGGGACCTACACCACATCTCTGGGAAATTCATTCCAATATTTCACTCATTGTGAAGAATTTCCTCCTAATATCCAGTTTGGTAATGTTCAACATAAGAGGCGCTGAGGGCTGCAGAGCAAATGCAACAGTGATTGGTTGCCAACAGTTCTACCAATCAAAATTCCCCAGATAACAGAAGTTGTCATCCAGAAACCTGCAGTCACTACAGATAAAAGGGTTGTTTTACGAAGGGAATCGGTGTTGCAAGAACACAGTGGTCAAAAATGTGCAACAATATCAATATAGAAGTGGAAAATGTGTGTTACATTGTGGAGTTATGATTTATATAGTCACAGGGAGGGGGGAATGGTCAGGACAACCCAGATGGGAGAACTGGGTTCAACTTTAGAACACCAGTAGTGAAAAAGAGGCATAAAACCCTGAGCCTGAAGGGACCTATATTTCATCCATATGCTTTTTTTCCCCTTTCTTTTTCTGTAGATATCTCTGTCCTTTGCACTAATTAAAGACTTCCTTTACACGTACTTTGTCTCCCTCTTTCTCTTTGCTACTTCATTCTGCTCTGTGCTTTATTTTTTTCCTCTGTCCTTAGTCTTTCTGGATATGTTTTGAATTAATTTTTCCTTAAGGTAATTTTTTTTTTTTTAATTCAGTGTAAAAGTGGTTGCACTTTGGTCTTTTTCATTCTTTCCCCATCTAACCTTTTCCTTTTCTTCCTTCCTCCTCCTTTTATGGAGTTCTATTCTTGTCTTCATGCTTCACATTTTGTGGCTTCCTATGCATATTCCCTCTTTGCCCTATGCCATCTTCTCTGCTGATTTATTCTTTTTCCTACTGACTTGGGTAGATCTGAAGGTAGGGCTGTCTTTTTGCATTCCCTCATCTTTTCAGATCATAGAATTGTTAAGGCTGGAAAACACCTTTGACAGCAGCTCTACCAAGTTCAAGAAAAACACAAGGAAGACAATATCACCACTATGTCAACACAAGTACATGCTACACAGGCAATGACCATGTGCTCGAGTAAGGGCAGCAGTCCCTGTCATTGGTATGCTTTCAGTGATACCTCCATAGATGTTCTTTCTAGCATGGCTTTAGAATCATAGAATGGTAAGGTTGGAAAGGACCTCAAGGATCATCTAGTTCCAACCCCCTGACATAGGCAGGGACACCTCCCACTAGTACAGCTCACTCAAGGCCTCATCCAACCTGGCCTTGAACACGTCCAGGGAGGGAGTAGCCACAACCTCCCTGGGCAACCTGTTCCAGTGCCTCACCACCCTCACTGTAAAGAACTTCCTTCTAACATCCAGTCTAAATCTTCCCTCTGCCAGTTTAAACCCATTGCCCCTTGTCCAGCCATTGCAAGACCTTGTCAATAGTCCCTCCCCAGCCTTCCTGTAGGTTCCCTTCAGATACTGGAAGGCTACTATCAGGTCCCCTCGAAGTCTTCTCTTCTCCAGGTTGCAGAGCCCCAACTCTCTCAGCCTGTCCTCATAGCAGAGCTGCTCCAGCCCTCTGATCATCTTTGTGGCCCTCCTCTGGACCCGCTCCAACACTTCCATGTCCTTCCTGTGCTGGGGGCTCCAGAACTGCATTAAGACAATTCTGTCTGGGCCACTTAACCACGCACTAATCAGTGTCCAAAATAGTGATGGGATTATAAGCGGTAGGTGAGCAGCTGGACCTGAGGATCTCAAACGTCTTTTCCATCCCTAGAAGTTCCATGGTTCTATGGTTAAGTGATGCAACAGGATTTAGTCTGTGTTCATCCAGCTGGGTTTTAATCTAGAAGCAGCCTGTTGAATAGTCAGTGTGAAATATTTTTGCATCTTCTCATGACACACCTCCTCTCTCTCACTTCACCCAGACATTGGCATGTGCTGAAAATGTGTCTGAATACCAAAGAACTGGAAATCCAAGGGAGTCATTAAGAAAATCTATGACAGTTTGTAACATACCTTTATTACCTCTGTAATGAGTTGTGATTGATTGGATGCAAGCAGGTCATTATGAGTGTTTTTAAATCAATTTGCAGCTCAGAAATAGTCATGAAGTTGGCACGATGACAGAAGATCAGAGTCATCAGAGCATCTGAGGCAGCACAGCTTGGCAGCACCGCATGGCCATGCTGTGGGCCCACACAGGGCGCTCTCATCAGGTGGTGGTTGCTCCACATCAGCTGGCTGCAGAACCTGATCCATGCAGTCAGAAAGACCTATATATTGCCAACCATGTCCTGGGGTGCATCAAAATAAGCATGGACAGAAGGACAAAGAAGGTGAGTCTCTCCCACTGCTCTCGTGAGACCCCACCTAGAGTACTGTGTCCACCTCTAGAGCCTGTAACGCAAGAAGGACAGATCTGTTGCAGCCTGTCCAGAGGAGGGCCACGATGATGATCAGAAGGCTGGAACATCTCTCCTAGGAGGACAGGCTGAGAGAGTTGGGTCTGTTCAGCCTGCAGAAGAGAAGGCTATGTGAAAACTGAGGGAGGACTTTCTACAAGGCCATGTGTTGACAGGATAAAGGTCAATGTTTTGAAAGTAGAGCAGGGTAGATTTAGATTGGATGTTAGGAAAAAATTATTTACTATAAAGGTGGGTAGACACTGCAACAGGTTGCCCAGAGAACTTCTGGCCACCCTACTCCTGAAAGTATTTAACACCAGGCTGGATGAGGCTTTGAGCAACCTGGTCTGTCTCTGCCCATGGCAGGTGGCTTGGAACTAGATGATCTTCAAGTTTCCTTTCAACTCAAGCTGTTCTGTGATTAGTTTGGACTCGATGATCTCAAAGGTCTCTTCCAACCTTAACAGTTCTATGACTCTATGATCTGGAAAGACAAGGGGAAGCAAAAAGAGAGCCCTGATGTACTACATAAATCAAGACATTATTAAACCATACAGGGTTTGGTTTTTCTCTCTCACTAGCATTCTTTCCCCACCAGGTCAATAATGAATTTTACCTGACTCTGCCCTTTGATATGAGGCCCCCCAAACCTTCCCTCCTGCCAGTGTCACAATTGCTTCCCACATTTTTCAGCAGCCTCTGAAGTCAGACCTCCCACATGTGATGTCTTCATGTTCATTCACACCCAAAATTTCTCTTTAAAGACAAGAAGAAATATTTGGAAACTCAGGAAAAACATTTTTATAAATGAAAGTGCTCCAAAGACTAAATGGGACCTGACCACAGAGGAAATGCCAAGTTTGAAGGTACATTTCTCCCTACACTAAAGCTAACTCATACTTTCCTGGTTTCTTTTTTCTTCTTCCACTTACAGTTATTATTCTCTTATTACTCTCTATTTATACCATGGCAGATCTAAAGCCCAAATCAAGATAGGGGCAACTGCTATGCAAGAGCCTTGCAGTCAAAGAAATAGAGCTACTATAAAATATCCCGAGGGAACATGATGATCCTTTAAGCTTGACAGATTCTGAAAATGAGCTTCCATTTTGGGGAAAAAATATATATCAATTTTTGGCACATTAAAAGTAGTAGGTTTCAATTTTCCCAGACCTAAATGGTTTTGATACTGAGTTATTTAAAATAAGTTTGTATTTTGAAATGTATTTCATGTTACCATTTGTTATAAAGTGTAACATAAAGTATAATAATAATAATAGTAATAGTAACAACAACAACAACAACAACACTAATAATAATAATAATAATAATAATAATTCTCCAAAATCCTCCACTGTGAATTTTGAATTTTTGGCATTTTAATGGAGCTTGGTATAGAATTATAAAAATCAAAGCAACAGAAGGAGAGTTGTAAAATTTCCACATTTTAGGAAGTGCAAAAGTTTCTCTGTTCCTGAGTGACATTTACACATCAGGAAAAGAACACTGCAAGTTCTAGAAGAACCAACTGCAAATTGACTGATGTGCTATCCTAGCATAGAATCATAGAATTGTTTTGATTGAAAAGACCTCCTAAGTCATCAAATCCAACTACCAACCTAATATCACTGTGGCCATTAAACCATGCTCTGAAGTGCCATGGGCATATATTTCTTGAACATCTCCAAGGACAGTGACTCCACCACCTCCCTGGGCAGCCTGTTCCAATGCCTGGCCACTCTTGCAGGGAAGAAATCATAGAATCATAGAATGGTAAGTTTGGAAGGGACCTCAAGGATCATCTAGTTCCAACCCCCTGCCATAGGCAGGGACACCTCCCATTAGTACAGGTTACTCAAGGCCTCATCCAATCTGGCCTTGAACACCTCCAGGGAGGGAGCAGCCACGACCTCCCTGGGCAACCTGTTCCAGTATCCTTCCTAATATCCAATCTAAACCTCCCCTGCCATAATTTCAGACTGTTTCCTCTTGTTCTATCACCTGGTACTAGGGAAAAGAGACCAATACCCACTCCACTCCAACCTCCTTTAAGTTTTCTTGACTTCTACAGTTTCTGATGAGGCTCTTAAAAATTATTTCATTGGCTACCCAAGTACTTGCCATATCTAATGCTGAATAAATACAGAATATGGACGAATGCTGTAGTTAACATGATAAAAGAGTGTTACACCTGAAAAGAGTTTGAAAGAAACCAGACAAAAAGTTTTTTTTTTAAAAAAAAAAAGGAAAAAAGGCAAAAAGACAGAGTCCATCCCTTTGATGTGTATTTTCTTTAATAAAGCTTCATGTTTAATCCTGCAGAATACTATTGCATTTTAGCTGAATTAAAAAAGGAATGAGATCAAAATACTTGTTAATCCACTATTGTTCATTTGCTTTGCTGTGCATGCCACCCAGAGTCTAGGCCTATTGAACAGCAGACGGAATTATCGATCGGTTCGCTTCTGCATTTAAGAATAACAAAACCACCCATTTGGAGTTCTTTAGCAAAATATCCAACTATTACTGACTGTCTAAAAGGTAAGAAAAAAAAAAGAGAGAAAAGGAAAAACTCATCTAGACACCATAGAAACAAAGGCACTTTTCTATCTTTAATAATGTTTCAAATAATAGGTAAAAATCCAAAATAGTCCAGCTAAGACTAGGAAGCACAGAGAAGAAAAAATATCTTTCAGGATAGGAGGGAGGGAAAACAATTAAAAACAAGACATTTGTTAAGGAAATATTTCCCCAGTTGACATTTAATTTCACATAGGATTATTCACAGAAGGCATAGGATGCCCATTCCAATATTTATGTTGTTTTTCATTACTGGTTTAAAGGATCATAGACTCATAGAACTGTTTGGGTTGGAAAAGACCTCCAAGATCATTGAGTCCAACCATCAACCCAACATGACCATGGTCACTATACCATGTCCCACAGTGTCACATCCATATGTTTCTTGAACACCTCCAGGGATGGTGACTCCACCACCTCCCTGGGCAACCTGTTTCAATGCCTGACTGCTCCTGCAGGAAAGATGTTTTACCTAATATCCAAACTAAATTTCCCTTGGCACAATTTCCCCTGCCCACTTATATCCTTTTGACCTTATTTCTTTCAATTATCTTCTACATATGGCCTTTCAAGAAGTTAGAGAGAGCAATGAGATCTCCCCTCAGAAACCTCTTCTCCAGACTAAACAATCTCACTTTCCTCAGCTGCTCCTCAGAAGACCTGTTCTCCAGACCCTTCAAATAATTTGCTGCCCATCTCTGGAAATGCTGAAGCACCTCAATGTCGTTCTTTGAGTGAAAGGCCCCAAACCAAATCCAGTACTGGATCAGCTGTGGCCATACCAGTGCTGAGTACATGGTCACAATTGCTTCCCTAGTATTGCTGGTCACATTGTTCCTGATCCTGATGTCATCATGCTGTTGGCCTTCTTGGCAACCTGAGCACACTGCTGTCTAAACTCTTCATTATACAAACAGTGCACTATCATTACACCATGATGAACTTTATTTGAGGGCTGTCTTTATGTTGAATATGTGCAAAAGATTTCAGTATTTGTCTGCCCCAGAGTTAAGAGAGAATTGTTGGTTTCAAATCCTATAATTTTTAAATGACACCCTCTTTACTATATTTTTTTTCTTATTATTTAGGCAGGTTGAATAATCTAGTGAAAAGAATAACCCTCTAATTTCACTCTAATGAGGATTTTGTAAAGTCAAACCCTGCAGAGGTATTAAAACTGTGTCAAGAAAGACATAGACATTAAAACTAGGCATGGACATTAAACACAGCGATGATGAGGCTGCAAAGGCCACTTCACTTTGGTTAACTAAATGATGGACAAGTCACAACAATATCTTTAGTGAAACACTGTTCCAAAGTCAGTGGGACCTATGTTAACAGATCTTAAAAGCAGTCCTTCTGAAAGGAAGAGGAGATTCAGTACTTGATTAAGTGACAGTTGGATAGAAGCAGTTAGTATCAGGGCAGTTTACTGAAACCAGCATGAGTCACAGATTCACCATGGTTGTAAAAGTCTTTCAAGACAATCAATTCTGACTGCTATCTAACTCTACCAGGGCCACTACTACACCATATCTTCAAACACCATATCCAGATGGCTTCTAAATACCTCCAGAGATGGTGAGTCAACCACTCCGTTGGGTAGCCTGTTGGATAGAGAAGTTTTTCCTAATGTTTATGATAAACCTCACTTGGTGTAACTTGATGTAATTTCCTTTTCTCCTATCAGTTGTGACTCTCCCATAAAAAATGGTCCCCACCTCACTCCAACCTCCTTTCAGGGAGTTGTAGAGAGCAATGAGGTCTCCCTTTAGTCTCTTTTTCTTCATATTGGACAACCCCAGCTCCCTCAGTCACTTCTCATAAGACTTATTTGGTTTAATGGCCATAGTGGTGTTTGGTCTACTATTGATCTTGGAGGTCTTTTCCAAACTAAACAATTCTACGATTATTTTCATATCCTGCTCCTCCTAAGATTTGTTCTCGTGACACAAGTCTGTTCAACTGGAGGTGTACTGTGGCTTCTGGTCATGCTACAAACTGTGTTTAACCATACCCATGGGAAGTCACCATATGAACTGAGATCAGAGTAGTCCAAGTTGGTGTTAAAATTAAGCATACACCAAAATGCTCTCATGATGGTTTGGGAGTTCCCCACTCCCCACACTTTGTAAAATGACCCAGACTAGAACTCAGCCAGCTGGAAGTTAAGGACTGAAGCTCTATTTACAGCTCAGCACAATGTACAAGCAGAGATATACACTATAGACAGGAATAGTTACAGAAATAGACAAGTTAAAGGGAATACAGAAACACAACTCCCCTCCCAGAAATCAGAGACCCCAGGAGGGGCTCCCAACCACCCTTCCACCTTCTCCCCACCTCTATACCTTACCCCAAGATTTGCCTTACGTGTAANCTAGTGGGAGGTGTCCCTGCCTATGGCAGGGGGTTGGAACGAGATGATCCTTGAGGTCCCTTCCAACCTTACCATTCTATGACTCTACGGTTCTATGATACATCTCAGCAAACCTATGAGTGAAGTAGACATCACCATTGATTTCCTTTCACAGCCTATAGTGTAATTTTCTCTATTAAAATATTCCAATTAGCCTCAAACCAGCACAGCTCTACTGAATGAGCATCTCTAAATTCACGTTCTGTCAGCTAATAAAGTAACAAAATACACTGTGAATCTCAGGCATATATAACTTGTTTTAAGCACAAACCACAAACCCCCCCAAAAAAA
>VWZE01014792.1:137994-150820 GCA_013396675.1 Eubucco bourcierii | reverse complement strand
CCCTGGAGGTGTTCAAGGCGGGTTTGGACGTGGCACTTGGTGCCATGGTCTAGTCTTGAGGTCTGTGGTGGCGGGTTGGACTTGATGATCTTTGAGGTCTCTTCCTACCTTGGTGATACTGTGATACTGCAAATCATTCCAAATAAAACTCATATAAATGCTACTAGACCTCTGAAACAATGAAAGGAAAGTTTGCCAACAGAGGTTTTCAAGGACCATATTCAAGTTACTTTTGCACAGAGGAGTGGAGTTGCACTTCCTGCAGCACAAACGTCAGTGAGTTTTCACCACGCAAGATCAAGCTCCTTGGGGAGAGAGAGCAGAGAAATGCCTATTTTTAAAAAAAAAACTTTGCAACTCCTCAGCATACCAATAAAGCTAAACACAGACACGTGGCTTGAGAAGTAATGCTTGATCACACAGTTGAAGAATGCAAAACCCACAGCACCAAAGTTATGATGACACGAGATACCCCAGCTTCCAAAACATTTAACTTCTGAGCTAATAACAGTGAAGCCGGAATGGTGTATAAAGGTATGGTTCTGTATTTAATGTTATAGTAAAGGATGTGTCTGTGCATAAATTGTATCTGTAGGGAGCATATCTAGATGGGTACCTACGTGTGTGTATATATATATATGGACACACACACGTCAAAATTTATGTGCATGTTGTCAGGCACAGTAATAAAAAGAATAGGTCAGGCTAGAGAAGAACTTCCAAAGCATTCAGCAGGAAGTGTGCTTTATCTTCAAGTCCACCGTAGTATTTTGTCAGTCAGCTTTCTAAAGCTAAATGAAAAACATGCATCAGGCTTGAAGGTTTCAAAAAAAAAAAAAACAACCCAATTTCTTCACAAAGTATTTCAGCTTTGGAATCAAATTTCAATATTTCAACAGTTTACATTTCAGTATCTGAAAAGAACCAACAAGAAAGCTGGGAAGGGACTGTTTAGAAGGGTTTGTAGCAATAGGACAATGGGCAGTTGTTTTAAACTAGAGTTTAAATGGCTGGTTTAAACACTAGGGTCAAATTGGTGTAATGGAAGGCAGGGGAGATTTAGGTTAGATGTTAGCTCGCTGCAGGGGGGGTTGGACAAGATGGCTTTGAGGGTTCCTCCCAACCCAATGCATTCTGTGATTATATGATCTCATCTGAATGAAAGAAGAGGGTCATGAAGAAGGAGAGTTGATAGAAAGTAGAGGGAGAGCTCCAATCAACCAGTTCATGGTTCAGGCTTTGAAGAATCACAGAATCGTAGAATGGTAAGGTTGGAAGTGACCTCATCTAGTTCCAACCCCCTGCCATAGGCAGGGACACCTCCCACTAGTACAGGTTACTCAAGGCCTCGTCCAACCTGGCCTTGAACACCTCCAGGGAGGGAGCAATAATCATCATCCAAAAGAAAAGCCTGGGAAAATAATCTTCTGTCAAAGCTCTCCTGAAGAAATATGGTTTTGTGCCTTCTTGTCAAATCACCACAGATGATCAGCGTGTTGGGAAGGATATAATTTGAATTTCCAGAGCAGTAACAACAACAACAACAACAAAATACAGCAAGGATTGCACACAGAATTAATTGCATTTAAGAAGAGTTAGTGGTGATGCAAAGCATGTGGTTTTCATCTTGCAAAGACATGGAATTAGCAGGAAATCATGGCACTTAAGGTGTGTGGTGGTGGTGGTGTGCCTGTGGTGGTCATAGGCAAGTGGTTAGACTCAACAATCTTAGAGGTCTTTTCCAACTGCAGCAATGCTATGATTCTATGAAATCCAAAATAGCAACTTCTTAGAAATGTAGAGTACAACTGAATATCCAAGACCACAGTTCATCAAGGCTTCCACCTAAGGAAGGTCAAGTCTCTATCTTAACTCAGGTTGTGCCAAGAGATGTGAATTCCACCAAATTCCACCATTCAGCATTGCAAATTTTTGTTGTTTCTTGGTTTTGGGGTGTATTTTTTTTTTTTTAGACATAGAACCAGTGATGCACATACAAAGAAGGTTGCTAATGATCAGCAGTAATAATTAGAGATTTAACAAGTTGCCATTATACTTCCAAACATTTCACACTAATGCGTGAATAATTATTGGCCTAATTAAGAAACCAATATTGCATCTATACACACAAATGAAACATTAGTTAAGAAAGTGACAGTGTACTTTATGTTAGATAAAAAGGAGAGGTAATTTGGCTAACTAATGGCCAGCCTGAAAATAATGCACAAAGTTCACAAAAAAAAACAGGTAATTGCTATCCTTCAAAACGTTTTAGAAGCACATTTCCCTTCACCTCTGCCTCTTCTCAGCTGCAGTTTTTAGTTTTCAGTTTTTTTCTAGAGGTGAAATCATACAGGAAACATAAGGAACTCCAGAAGCCTGCAGGGTTTCTGGGGTTTTGGGGAGGATTAGAAGTGGTCTTGTAGAATTCCCCTACACTAGGAATCATCAGCCTTTTTGTTTAGGTGCCTTGTGATGCTTTAAGCTGTAGGAGATGATGAAAATGTGTAGGAAAGAACACACAATCATAGAACCATTTCAGCTGAAAAAGACCTCCAAGATCACTGAGTCCAACCATAAACCTAACACCACCATGGCCATTGAATTATGTCCCAAAGTGCCATGGCCACATGTTTCTTGAACCTCCAGGAACTGTGGCACTACCACATCCCTGGGTAGCCTGTTCCAATGCCTGACCACTCTCACAGCATGAATTTTTTCCTAATATCCAACTTAAACCTCCCCTGGCACAATTTCAGGCCATTTCCTCTTGTTCTATTACCTGATAGTAGTCAGAAAAAACTGCTCCCCACCTCACTCCAGCCTCCTTTCAGGGAATTGTAGAGAGCAATGAAGTCTCCCCTCAGACTCCTCTTCTCCAGATTAAACCACACCAGTTCCTTCAGCTGCTCCTCATGAAACTTATTCTCCAGACCCTTCATCACCAGCCTTGTTGCCCTTCTCTGGACATGCTCCAACACCTTAATGTCCTTCTTGTAGTGAAGGACCTAGAACTGAACTCAACATTTAGCAGAGTGGCTTCAAGAGTGCCCAGTGCAGGGGACAATCTGTGTCAGTCAAGAGATAGACAATTGCAAATATTTGTGAAAATCAGTTAAGGACGCAGCACCTCACAAAGAATGGCTACTGTTACAGTGGGTTTCATTAGTTTGCTGCTTCTGTAATTAGTTTTCCTCCTCTGTTGCACAAGGTAGAACAAGCCAGATCTTTTTATAAGAGCTGTTTATCCACGTTGTCACTTGGGGTTTCAGCAATGAAGGAGAGTGAATTACAGGAAGGAAGACAAAGCTTTCCTACTATTCTGCAAATGTCATGATTTCAGTTTTCCCTTTTTATTAACATCTGGATGAATTTCCTGAGCCATGATTACTCCATTCAATCAGATTGGAACATGTTGCCCAGACATGTGATGGAGGCCCCATCCCTGGAGACATAAAGGGTCAAACTTGATTGGGCCCTAAGCAACCTGATCTAGTTGGAAGTGTCCGTGTTCACTGCAGGGGGGTTGGACAAGCTGACCTTTGAGGGTCTCTTCTAGCCTGATACATTCTGTGATTTTGTGAAACAGAGCACTATCCCATCTTTGCTTGAACATCTGCCTATCACTGGTCAATGACATAAACCAACACAAACCCAAAGAGCAGCCTGTTTCTAATCCCCTTTTTCCGAATGGGCTTTCTTCCTTTGATACCCACTCACGGCATAGTTCCCTATATTGTCAATTCTCCCACAGGGATTGGATCCTGTGGGAAGTTGCACTGTCCCTTTCACTGTAGCTTTTAAGGAATTCCTGAAGTTTGAGGAGAAATTGTTTGAACAGAAATGCAAAATAGTCTATAAATCCAGTCCTGAGGGCTGCCAAACCCTAGCCAGGTTGCACAGCTTTGTAGAAGCCTGCGCATCTTTCTGTGTAAGACTGTGAGGAAAACATCAGGATTTGCAACATTCCAATGTGAAACTATTTTAAATGTACCCTTCTGTTTAACTCCTTATAGCCTTGTCCAAAACACTCATTTATACATAACCCTGCACCTCTGAATGTCTTCATACCCAGCAACAAGGTTTCAATAAGTGCATAGTCAAAATTCTGTTCTAAAATGTGGACTGGAATCTCAACAAAGTTTTCATCTCTGAGTTCACAAGACCAATACTGAGACCACAGCAGCCTCAAGCTGAATTTTTGTAGAAATCTCTAAATGCATACACTACCTCCTCCCCACACCCTGGGACCAGGGTCTAGTAGGAATCTTCTCACCAGTTTCTAAAATCATAATTATAAAATGCACTAGGATGAGAGGGACCTTTAAAGGTCATCTAGTCCATCCCCCTGCAGTGAGATCACATTGATGAGAGCCACATTAAGCCTGACCTTGAACGTCTCCACCACCTCCCTGGGCAAGCTGTTACAGTGTTCTGTTGCCCTCATAGTAAAGAGCTTCTTCCTACCATCCAGTTTAAATCTGCCCTGCTTTAATTTAAAACCGTTGCCCTTTGTCCTAGAGCTACAAGTTTTTGCAAACAGTTCCTCCTCAGATTTCCTGTAGCCCCCTTCAGGTAAAGGAAGGCCACAACAAGGTCTCCTCTGAGCCTTCTCTTCTCCAAGATGAAAACTGAAAGGACACTGGGAAGCCTGAGAGGCAACTCTTCCTTGCACACACGGCAGCTCTGTGATATGCTGGATAACTGAAATAACATCTTTAAGAGCCAAAAGCTAATCTTTCCATACTTGTATATCCAGATTCTACCCATAGAAACAGTTGACATTTTGAGCTAACATGCTCTTCCTCCACCCTCCTTCCATCTCCTGACTATTCAGTACCTTTAATAGGCATCAAGGATGCTCTTAGAATTGCTCCTTTAATTCTGCCTCCTGAGCTTGCTCGTAACAGCAGTTAGAGGTGCCTGGAGTATTGTGTCCAGCTCTGTGATCCCCAGTTCAAGAGGGACAGGGAACTACTGGTGAGAGTCTAGTGGGGGCTACAAGGATAATGAAGGGACTGGAACAACTGTCTGAAGAGGAAAGGCTGAGAGACCTGGGGCTGTTTAGTTTGGACAAGAGAAAGACAAGAGGAAAAGGAACAACAAACACAAACTGGAACACAGGAATTCCCACCTCAACATGAGGAAAACTTCCCTGTAAGAGTGCTTAAGCACTGGGACAGGTTGCCCAGAGAGGTCATGGAGTTCTCTTCTCTAGAGACATTCAAGACCTGCCTGGACATGTTCCTGTGTGGATTGCCCTATGCAATTCTGCTCTGGCAAGGGGTTTAGACCAGATGATCTCCAGAGGTCCCTTAGAACCCCTATCATTCTATGAAATACAGAGAACCTCAAGGTAAACAAGACTTTCTATACTATGGGACCAAGGAAGGTGGAAAAATGACAGGTATTTCTCCAACTGGAATCTACTTCAAAAGCTTCTTTGCAACCCTGTGCAAAATCTAAGGTCAGGTATGGCAGAAACTGCATGCCCTGAACATTGTTCCATTCCAGAGGACTGTGGAATGAACAAATAAATGACCCCGCTTTAGCAAATGCTCTAAATAAGGCTCAAATAACTCCTCAGATATCTGCAGGCTTTGTGTCAGTCCATATCTAATAGATGCCCCACCCCAGAAATAAGGTCAGGCTGGATGGGGCTCTGAGCAACTGAATCTAATTGAGTTGAAGATGTCACTGTTTATTGTAGAGGATGTGGACTAGATGACCTTACAGGTCCACTCCAAACCAAAGCATTCAACGATTCGATATCTGCTTCATGTTGATCAGTTTAGATGCACCTTTTCTATTCACATTAGTACAACCTGACCACAGCTTTCAAGTTGACCAGACTAAATTTCTGGGCCCCTCAATTTAAGAAGGACATTGAGGTACTTGAACGTGTTCAGAGAAGGGCAACGAGGCTGGGGAGAGGCCTCGAGCACAGCCCTATGAAGAGAGGCTGAGGGAGCTGGGATTGTTTAGCCTGGAGAAGAGGAGGCTCAGGGGAGACCTACTTGCTGTCTACAGCTACCTGGAGGGTGGTTGTAGCCAGGGGGAGGTTGCTTTCTTCTCTCAGGCAAGCAGCACCAGAACAAGAGGACACAGTCTCAAGCTGCACCAGGGGAAGTTTAGGCTGGAGGTGAGGAGAAAGTTCTTGACTGAGAGAGTCATTGGCTACTGGAATGGGCTGCCCAGGGAGGTGGTGGAGTCAGCGTCCCTGGAGGTGTTCAAGGCAGGTTTGGACGTGGCACTTGGTGCCATGGTCTAGTCTTGAGGTCTGTGGTAATGGCTTGGACTTGATGATCTTTGAGGTCTCTTCCAACCTTGGTGATACTGTGATACTGTGAAATGCATTGCATTGGGGCAGGCTTTACTAAACACACTGTTTAAATTTGAGCACAGACAATTAAATGCTTCTTGGAGTCATGAAATGCTCAGTGATGAAGGCACATCAGACAACACACTGTGTCTTACTGTCCCTATATTTTTGTCATTTAGTCAGAGAATCATAGAATTGTTTGGGTTGGAAAACATCTCTAATATCATCACGTCTGACCACCAACCCAGCACCACCGTGGCCATTAAATCAGGTCCCAATGCGACATAGCCACTTGGTTTTTGAATACCTCATAGTACAGTAACCTCACCAGCTCCCTGGGCAGCCTGTTCCAATGTCTGACTGCTTTTTTCCATAAAGAAATATTTCCTAATAACCCTTTTTTTCCCCAATTCTTTTGGAACACGCCTTTTGAAGATATCATGTCATGCTTTCCTGTTTCTAAGCTGGGCTAAAGATAATGATGGAAACCTGGGCTAATTGCAGTCATGCTTCCTATGGTATTCAAAACATAGTAAGGGAATACACTGTTTGTTTCAAGAAAAAAACTTCAGATGGATATACCACAAATCCATGAGTAGAAGCCACTATTGGTTAAGGAAATTTTCACTGGGCTTTCAAAGCTAAACAGATTACTGGAAGCCATAGCCTCTCTGAATTGAGTCCTACAACATTTTCTGGGGGTTGAGCTTTACAGAGGTTGCCTTTGCTCACGCATTTATCAACTACTAAATGAATTCTCTTCACTTCTCATTGTATATAGCTGAAGCAAAATGTGGGAAAAAGACAGTCTTCAAGGCATTAACCCCTTCACTTCATAGGATATTTTTTTATGCTTGAAAAGGAATTAGATGATCTCAACTTTTTTCTCCTTCTTAACTTTGCTTCCATTAGGACTGCTTGCATGAATAAGGGGTTGCAGAAACTGGCCCTTGTATTGTAATGTAATCACAGATTGATTCAGCTTTGCAATCAGCCACTCATCTGTGATGATCATTTCAGGGTCCTGCCAAGAGTTTCTGGCAGCTAGCTTTCTACTGATCACATAAACCACTAAAGAAAAAAAAAAAAAAGAAAAAAAAAAAGGTTCCTTCCTTACATATTACTTTTTACTGTTTTGTATATCTTATTCTGAGGGGTGGGAGAAGGAATTCTAAAGAATTATAATGAATGCTGCTTCTGAACATTAATAAAATATGCATGCATGCCACCCCCAACAAAAACAAATACAAAAAAATCTTCATTTACAAATAAAATTTGCTGTTTAGCTTAAATATAATTTTTCAACCTTTTTTCTTTTTTCTTTTTTTTTTTTTTCCCTTTAAGAAGGGAAGTGGTCCATATTTGGAGAGAAGAGGGATACCCAAAGATCAGCATCTCTGAGAACAGACCATTTACCAATGTCTAAACAGCTTACAACAGAATGTAAAAGTGTCTACTCAATCTAATAAAAATGTACTACTATATTTACTACAGCATAAATTTAAACCATAAACATGAAGAAGGTAAACAGAAAACTGAATATTTACTGTGTCAAAGACTAACCTTACTTTCCAAAGTTTGAGTCAAATATTGCTACTAATAATACTGACAAGAATATTTCCCCCTGACATGAGTGAAATTACTCTGAGTTAGAACATACCAAAGCACTGAATTTGGTCATTTTTCTCTTTCTTTATGATGTAGAATTACAGAGTTGTTTTGGTTGGAAAACATCCCTAAGATCATTGAGTCTAACTGTCAACCTAATAGCACCACAACCATTAACCCATAGAATCACAGAATCATAGAATCATAGAATGGTAAGGCTGGAAGGGACCTCAAGGATCATCTAGTTCCAACCAGAATAGTTTGGGTCGGAAGGCATCTTAAATATAGTCTAGTTTCAACCCCTCTGCATGGGCAGGGACACCTCCCACTAGATCAGGTTGCTCAAGGTCTTGTCCAACCTTGCCTTGAACACTTCCAGGGAAGGGGCATCCACAACCTCCCCAGACAACCTGTTCCAGTGTCTCACTGTAAAGTATTTCTTCATAATATCCAGCCTAAATCTCCCCTCTTAGAGTTTCATCATAAAATTGTTTCAGTTGGAAAAGACCAAAAAAATCATTTCTGCTAAACTCTCTGGAAGTGCCATGGTGATTTTCTTGTATCTGATACTTTCAACAAATGTTGCTCTCGCTCTCTTTACCCTAAACTGAGAAACATATCACCTGGAGGTTGCATCTCCCAGTTCCTGACCAGCACTTCTCTGCCAAAAGATGACATAACACTTCAGATGTGGGAAATAAATATTCCATGAGCAACTCTGAGGAGAGAAGGACACCTGCAAGTACAATGATGAAGTGAACTAATCTTGAACCACAAAATGCCAACGCCAGCACATCAGTCCTACAAAGAGGCACTAGTTAAACAACTAAATACAATCCACAGAAAGCCACCAGTAGTAGAAACTCCTTATACCTGCTCAATTGTTAACAGATTTTCTCCAAACTGTAATATGTTCCATGGTACAAATACAAATGTTTGCTAGCACACTTTGCAGGGAGCTAAAAAGCATAGCATTGGTAGGAGAACCAAAGGCTGCATCCACACTGCTAAAGGTACTCACCTCAGACAGCAGTCCATGTAGTCCTGGGCAAGTGTTGCAGACATCCTCTCCGTAGATGACTTTCCTCTCTAGCGTGGATGGACTGCATACATGCTTCAGACCGCTCAGCCTGGAAGTGTTCAAAAAGACAATGTCATCGACATCAATTTTGTCTACATCTTAAATGCAGGACAGGTGTAGAATCATAGAATGGTAAGAGTTAGTAGGCACCTCTGGACATGAACAAATATAACCCCCTCTACCAAAGCAAGATCACCTTAGGCAGGTAACACAGGAACATGTCCAGACAGTTCTTGAAAATCTCTAGAGAAGCAGACTCCCAACCTCTCTCATTAGCCTCTTTGAGTGTACTCCAAGCACACCTCGCAGTCCTCGTTCTTTATTCTTCACAAGAGGATCCTTTGCAAGATTTACTAGTTCTCCCCAGCTAAGATATCCAGATGTTCTTACCCTGGAAGGTGGTGTAGTCCCAGACATCATCCTGCAGTCAGGGTACACCAGCCCAACATTCCTCTGCCCACAGCACAGAGTGGTTGCAGTACTGGTAACACTGTCATTTCTACATCAACTCTTACACCTAACACCTCCCTTTCCTAGGGCATGTTTTCTCTACCATATCTAAGTATAATTTGGTCATTTCATGGACTTGGTGCAGCTGTATGCAAATCAGCATGTGTTGGTATCTTCACTGAAATATAGATGTCTTCCTAGTGTGAAGGCTATGCTATGATTTCTGGCTGTCTTACAAAGAATTTTTGGGTTGAAGAATCTAGACTGGGCTTCAGCCTGGAAGTCCAGAAAGTCCCTGCAGGACATGTCTAGAAAAGGCTATAAAATCATTTAGAAGCCTTTCATAATTGCACTCACTTTACTCAGTTTACTACATCAGATGGAAGCTGAATTTCATACTAGTGAGCAGCAGTGTACCTCCTGAAGTGAGGCTCTCCTGTCCTTCTACTGTGTCCTAGTGAGTCCTCATTAGGAACAGGTAACTGCTAGCAAGAGAATCCAACAGAGGCTACAAGGATTATGAAGGGACTGGGACTGCTCTTGTGAGACTCCACCTGAGTACTGTGTACAGTTCTGGAGACCTCAACGCAAGGACATTGAACTGTTTGAGCCAGTCCAGAGGAGGGTCACAAAGATGATCAGAGGGCTGGAGCAGTTCTCCTATAAGGACAGGCTATGAGAGTTGGAGCTCTTCAGCCTGGAGAAGAAGAGGCTTCGAGGAGACCTGATAGTAGCCTTCCAGTATCTGAAAGGGGCCTACAGGAGGGCTGAGGAGGGACTATTGACAAGGTCTTGTAATGACAGGACAAGGGGCAACGGGTTTAAACTGGCAGAGGGGAGATTTAGACTGGATGTTAGGAAGAAGTTTTTTATAGTGAGGGTGGTGAGGCACTGGAACAGATTACCCAGGGAGGTTGTGGCTGCGCCCTCCCCGGAGGTGTTCAAGGCCATGCTGGACGAGGTCTTGTGTTAGTGGGAGGTGTCCCTGCCTATGGTGAGGGGCTGAAACTAGATGATCTTTGAGGTCCCTTCCAGCCTAAACCATTCTATGATTCTATGATTCTCTTCCATCTGATGAGGAAAGGTTGAGAGACCTGGGACTCTGTAGCTTAGAGAAGATTGAGATCTGATCACTGTCTACAAATTACCTTAAGGGTGGGTGTCAAGAAGCATGCCTCTTACATCTGTGTCAAGTAAGAGCATGAAGCAGATCCTCCTGGTAACTGTGCTAAGGTGAATGAGAAATAACAAGATGATTGGTGACAGCCAACATGGCTTCACAAAGGACAAATCATGCCTGGTGGCCTTCTATGACAGAGTTAGAGCTCTGGTAGATATGGGAAGAGCAACTGACATCATCTGCCTGGACTTGTGCAAGGCATTTAACACTGTTCCACATGACATCTTTGTCTCTAAGATGGAGAGACATAGACTTGATGGATAGGGAAGTGGCTAGGTGAACAGACTCAAAGGGTTTTGATCAATGGCTCAATGTCCAGGTGAGGACCTATGCCAAATAGAGTTTCTCACAGATCTGTACTGGGTCCAGCACTGTTTAACATCTTTGTCAGGGACATAGATGGTGGCATCGAGTGCAGTCTCAGCAAGTGTTTGATGACACCAAGCTGTGTGGTGAGGTGGACTCATTTCAGGGAAGGGATGCCATCCAGAAGGATCTTAACAGGTTTGAGGAGTGGGCTAATGAACAACTGCATGACATTCAATAAGCCAAAGTGCAAGGGCCTGTATCTGGGTTGGGGCAGTTCCAGGCACAAATACAGGTTGGGTGCAGAGTGGGTTGAAGGCAGTTCTGAAGACTGAGTGATGAGAAGCTCAACATGAGCCTGCAATGCAGGCTCATGCAGCCCAGAAGGCAAATCGTATCCTAGGCCGCATCAAGACAAGTGTGGCCAGCAGGTCAGGAGAGGTGATTCTTCCCATTCAGTCTGCTCTTGTGAGACCCCACCTTGCATACTGGGTTGAGTTCTGGTGTCCTCATCATAAGAAGGACACAGAACTGTTGGAGTGAGTCCAGAGGAATGCTACAAAGGTGATCCAAGGCCTGGAGCACCTCTGCTATGAGGATAGGCTGAAGGGGCTGGGATTGTTGAGGTCAGAGAAGAGAAGACTCCAGGGGGACTTTAGAGCTGCCTTCCAATACCTGAATGGATCCTACAGGAAGGCTGGAGAGGGACTTTTCATAAGGGTGTCTAGTGATAGGACAAGGGATATGGTTTTAAGCTGAGAGAGAGTAGGTTTAGACTTGATGTTAGGAAATTCTTTAGTAAGAGGGTCATGGGACTCTGGAATAGGCTGCCAAGGATGCATTCTCCCTGGGAATGTTCAAAGCCAGGTTGGATGAGGCCTTGAGCAGCCAAGTCCAGTTGAGAGGCATCCCTGCACAGGGTGGGGAGTTTGCAGTAGATGATCTCTAAAGTCCCTTCCATCCTAAGCCATTCTGTGACTCTGTGGTTCACCAGTGCCCTGTGGTAGGACACAAACTGGAACAAAGGAAGTTCCACCTCAACATGAGGAAAAACTTTGCCGTGAGGGTATTTAAGCCTTGGACCAGGCTGTCCAGAGTGGTTGTAGAGTCTCCTCTTAAGACTTTCAAGGCCCATGTGGACACATTCCTGTGTGGCCTGCCTTCAGTGATCCTGCTTTGGCAGAGATGTTGGACTTGATGATTTCCAGAGGTCCCTTTCAAGCCCTACCATTCTATGATTTTACGATTCTGCTGCCAGGGCACACAATATGACCTATTGTTGAAGGCCACAAGAAGATTCAACTCCTGTTTGTGAGTAGTATCACTGACTATTCAAGTGAATTACTGCTTCACTGAAAGGGAGGTAAAAAACTTACAATCCCTTTCCACATCCAAAGCAAACAGCAACAAAATCTCCAAACATATTTTCATTACAAATGACTTGACCTGGTTTTCTTCAAAATGAGGAATATCAATAATTCTCAAACTCTGGAAAACTTTTCAAATCTGTTTTATTGCTGTTAAGGCCAGACTTTGAAAATCTAAGTTGCATTTTATTGCCCAAGTATTTCCAGTGATCCTAAGGGACTGTTCTTAGCACATGTTATCATTTAGTGTGAATAAATCAACACCCAGATGGCCATAAATTGTAGTAATAGATTGGATTTTACAGTGATAGTTCAGAGGTGAAATGCATAGGGAAGTTCATCCAGTTTTGAAGAATAAAACAAGACAAAAGTATTAAAAGCTGACTCCTTCTCGTTACCTTAAAAAAAAAAAAAGAAAAGAAAAGAAAGCCTGAAATTTGGAAAATGTTCAATAACTTCTCATTATTTCTGTAGATTGCTCAGATTGCTCATAATTGGATCCAAGAATTAAA
>VWZE01014792.1:123549-137918 GCA_013396675.1 Eubucco bourcierii | reverse complement strand
AAAAAAAAAAAAAAAAAAGGGGTGGTGGAGTGGGATCAAACCAGTACTTAACTTGAAATATTAACTACACATTGTTCTCCTGTAAGCACTCAACAGAACTCTTCTTGTTAAAATTATTGCAAATTGGAACAGTAGTTCCCTTCTGAATCAACATTCATTTGTCTCTCCTTCTGAGGACTGTTACAGTTTGAAGTCACAAATGGTTATTTATTTATTCCCCTATAAAATGCATGCATGGTCCCAAAAGCCAGAATAAAACATTCCACAGTACTCACAAGTGCACTACTCATTATTACAAATTATTAGACCACTTCATCTTCTTTGCCAGTTCTTTCTTTAATAAATAAATAAATAAGCATGGTCCCCCAATACAAGCCTAAAATACAAAACAATAAAAATGATAGTAATAATAATGATATGTTTGCTTGGCCTTTTATGGCCTGGAAAACAAATGTCTGCTGACTTGTATTGCAGGGATGCACACATTGCAAGCTGATACATGGCTGAGTCAGTCAGTTCCTTACCCTGAGGATGCTTAGCTTGGAAAGAAAAAATTCACTTAGAATCATAGGGTTGCTTTGGCTGGAAAAGGCCACTAAGTTCATCAGGTTGAACCATCAACCTAACACCACTGTGACCGTTAAAATGCGTCCCAGAGTGCCAGGTCTAAATGGTTTTTTGAACATGTAGTGGTTCTACCACCTCCCTGGGCATCAGGATCTGGAAATAACTACAGGATTTATAAAATCACTGTTCTTGATTTGAGCTCTTCCCTTTAAGATGACATAAAAGTAACCTTTGACTCAAAAGGCTTGTACACCAAGAACAGCATCCTGAAAGGATGGATGAAAGGATGTTGTAATGAAGTCAGTATTAGCCTTTTCTCCCAAGCAGCTAACAACAGGACAAGAGAGAGTGGCCTCAAGATGTACCAGGGGAAGTTTATATCAGATATTAGGAAGAATTTATTTACTGAAAGAGTGGTGAGGCACTGGAACAGGCTGCCCAGGGAAGTGGTGGAGTCACCACCCCTGGAGGTGTTAAGAAAAATTAGTGGATGTGGCACTTTTGGACATGGAGGTGTTGGTTAGGTTGGACCTGACAATCTCAGAAGTCTTTTCCAACCTTAACAATTCTATGATTATGTAACTCTTATCATTTTTTCTGGACTTCTTTGTGCAACTAGGTACACTTTGCCTGAAACAGTGAAGCAGCCCAGCATCAGTCCCCATGCTGACACCAAATTTCACTTGGGATGCTCACTGTGCTCTAGCTTTGTATCTTGCTTTATTACAGTATCACAATATCACAAAACATTAGAGGTTGGAAGGGACCTCCAGAGATCATCGAGTCCAACCTCCCTGCCAAAGCAGGATCACCTAGGTTAGTCCACACAGGAATGCATCCAGGTAGCTTTTGAAAGTCTCCAGAGGAGACTCCACAACCTCTTTGGACTCTGTACAGTGTAGCCTCCTGTGGAGGTATAAGGAGCCTACAGATGGCTTTAAGTAGGCTAAATGCATCTTCATTATTCTGTTTCTCAAACCCAGTTTCTGCTCCAAAGAGCTATTCATTCACCTGACTTTTCTCATTAGTCCCTTCTTCTGTGTCAGGGATTGTTTTCCTTCCATTACAGTCAAGGAGAGTATGATTAGGGAGGGAATTTCCAGGCAAGAAAAAACAAGAACGAAGGCACGCTCTGCATTCTCAGTCATCCTAATCATGATACAAGTAACACAATAAAATACAAATACTTCTCAATCTCCTGGAAAGACATTATGCTCAGAGGTGGTGTAAAAAGATTATGGGCTGTGTGTGTCCTCAAAAATCCTTCTAACAGTGGTGAAATCAAATTAATTTCCCAAGAGTTTCTGGAGTGAAATCACTTTATTTACTTAGAAGACTCCATATTTCAGCTCTGTACACTCACTGAAAGTAAAAAAAATACGTGTAGATAGTACAGTCCAAGTCTTTTCCTCTACTTAGACATCAGATAAATTCTCATATACAAGGCAAGACTGTTCAAATCAAAACGAAAATAAACATCTTCACATTTGGGGAATCTGTGCTGCAGCTGATCTGTTGATGTTGCAATCTAACTCACTTAAAACCCAATTGATTCTTGCATCCAGTATCTCTAGTTAAAAAGAAAAAACTGAGGTGGAAATCACAAACTGGGTCTTTCTTGTAAAAAGTCTGCAGGTTACTGGGATTTTGACAGTATTAAGATCAAGTATAACTAGAAGAGAGACTCATAGGTGTTGCTATGATTTATTTTGGTTGGAACAAGAGTATACAATACCCATGGGCAGCAGTAATCATTATTTGATGGTATCATTGTATTCTTTACTACTACACTTGAGGCAGTCAAAGTCAAGACTAATGCCTAATATGGCAACACAAATCTGATGGTTATTTACAGTCAGGAAATGCAGGAGATGTCTACAAGTCTTTGAAAATAAATTCATAAAATCATAGAATCCCAGAAGGGTTTGAGTTGGAAGCAACTGTAAAGATCATCTAGCACCAAGCCCCGCTGCCACAGGCAGGGACACCTTCCACTAGACTAGGTTTGCTCAAAGCCTAATCCTGCCTGGTCTTAACACTTCCAGGAATGAGACATACATAACTTCCCTGGGCAACTCGTTCCAGTGTCTCACCACCCTCACTGTAAGGAACTTCTCCCTAATGTCTAAACCTACCCTGCACTAGTTCAAAAACTACTGCCTCTTGTCCTTTCACCACATGCCCTTATAAAAAGTGCCTGCTGTAAGGGAGAGACTGTTTCAAACTTAATAATTATATAAATTTTGAAAGCCAGGTAGAGATTGTTAATAACTATGAACACCATTTATTAACATTAAATCTTGCCAGAAAACTTATTTACAAGGTTCAAAAACACAGGGTTTGGAAATTTGTACGTACAGGGAACAGGTAAACTGGAACATTTTAAAGGCAACCTGCGTAAGCAAACATTTTACTAGCAGAGAAGGTTTGTGCGGTCACTTACACTGCTTGCAGTTAGTTATCCTGCTTATGGCAGAAGGCAATTAATGATTGCAAGAGGCTTGAAGTATTTACTCACAAAAATATGCTGGGACAATACCCAAAGGATGTGGCAGGGCTGCTGCCGGGTCGGAAGCTGTTAGAGGCTTTGGAGTTTCCTCAGGTTCCTGGGTACTTCAGATAGAGGAGGCAGACATCTCTGACCTGGCCCTGGCTCTCTTGGCAGCAGGCTCTCATGTGCAGGCAGATGTCTTGCGATGTGCAGTCTGGGCACGGTGTCACGCTGGCTGTGCAGGCCGAATGCATGGAGGTATCAAAGCCTGATCGTGCTGCTTGGGGTCCCACGCAGTTCAGGATCGATGAGGTAGTAAACAGGCCCAGATACAATAGCAGAGAGCACAATAGCACTCAGCCCAATGTGCTACCTGCTCATCCTTTATATCCATGTCAGCCCGAGACTGATGGGCCTTTGGACAGAGATTAGCCGATCAGGATGGCAGTTTGCCCAGTTTGCCCATGTTAGGTGAAGCTGGGGCTTCTGTCCCCTTTCCTGTGGCCACCACCCCCAGCACAGAGGGAGGGGGATCAGGGGAGCATGCCTGGGCAAGCCAGGACATGTACAAGCCCACCTTTGGCCTATTTAGGCCTACCACAACACCTGCCCAGCTTTTCTGTAGGCCCCCTTCAGGACCTATAAGGCCTCCTCAGAGCTGTCTGTTCTCTGGGCTGAAGAGTTTGTCCCTGCTCTCCTAGCCTGTCCTCACAGTAGAAATGCTCCAGTCCTCTGACCATTTTTGTGGTCCTGTGAACCTGGTAGAAGATCTTGCAGAAATAATGGTGACATTTGTGGCATCTTCTGGAAATATTCACAGAAAGGGTCTTCAATTAGTCACTTGTTCTTTCTTTATTTTACTATAAAATAGACTAAACTTCAGGATTTCAGTAAATCCAGTAAACAAACTGGAACAAGATGTTTCCAGTACTTGAAGGGGGCCTATAAGAAAGCTACGGAGAGACATTTTAGAAGGGCTTGTAGTGATAGGGTGAGGACAATAGAATTCAGGCATGAGGAGCATAGATTTAGACTGGGTATTAGGAAGAAATTCTTTACAGTGAGGGTAGTGAGACACTGGAAGAAGTTGCCCAGGGAGATTGTGAATGTCCCCTGCCTGGAGGTGTTGGACAGGGCCTTGAGCAACCTGCTCCAGTGGGAGGTGTCTGTGCCCATGGCAGAGGGGTTGGAACTGGATGGTCTTTAAGGTCTCTTCCAGCCCAAACCATCCTATGATTCTGTAATAAGGTAGGTGCTTTGATCTTCAAGAAGCATTTGCAATACAGTTTCTCTTTCTACCTCCTTTGTCAGGCAAAAGGAAATGCAGCTTGTTAAACAGACTGCAAATCCTTTTACTTGCAGCTTTCCAGTACCTGTTTTTGTGTCAGACAATGACACAGAGCCTCCAACAGTCTGTGTAGCATATGTTTGGAACACAGAGTAAAAGAAGCTTATTAGTTGGCTCTATTAGTTGAAAAGAGCAGGGGTAAAATCTTTAGTAAGCTGCATTTTAGGTGTCAGGGCATTACACATCCCACAAAGATGAACAGAGAGAGAAAATTCACACCTCTTTTAAATGTTGTTAGAGTGTAGGTGGGGAAGATAGCGCAGTTCTGGGTTACACACAGACCAGGTACTGTGTGGCCAGGGAAGGTGGAAACTTAAGCAAACCACAAAAGTTTCTTTTTCAATGCTAAGTTTTGCAACAGGGTCATATTGCCACGTCTCTGAGGAGCTAAAGAATCCCAGAAGACAGACAGCCATGCACAGAACAGTACATTGGAGGCCTTCGCAAGCTTCCCACAGAGATCTGCACTGAGCAGGGACAATTTGGCCCTTGCACATTTCTTAATTTCTTGCACCTGTTCCTCATTTCCAGAAACAAGTGATAGGACAAGAGGAACAGGACAAACTCTCAAGCTGTACCAGGAGAGGTTCAGGTTGGATATTAAGCAATTTTTTTTCATAGAAAGGCTTATGAACCATTGAAACAGGCTACCTAGGGAAGAGGTGGAGCAATCCCTGGAGGTGTTCAAAAGCTATCTCGATGAGGTGCTTAGGGATGTGGTCTAACAGTTGTGTACAGGGAGATGTTGGCTTATGGCTGGACTCAATGATCTTAACATCTTTTTTGCCCAGGTGTTCTATAATTCTAGAATTGGTCTATAATTATTGCTTATCTAGCCAGTAAAGGGAAAATTCAAGCACCACTCCTCACATGTAGACATCACTTTCCCCACCAGTGAGAAAAAAAAAAAAAAAGGAATTTGGCAACCTGAGCAGGACTGCTATCCCTGCCAAACCTACTGCATGGCAAAAACAACTTCCCCCATGGATTGTCAGGGATCTTAAAATGGTCTAATCTGAACTGACACCACCAGATGCCCTGTTCAGAATTGCAAAAAGCCTTAGAGTGTCCAACCATCTACCAGTACCTCAGACATAGCTTTTTCAGAAATTAATGTGACTTGGATTTTGTGGGAAATTTTATTGTTACAGGAAAACAACCTCTACTAGTGGGAGGTGTTCCTGCCTATGGCAGGGGGTTGGAACTAGATGATCCTTGAGGTCCCTTCCAACCTTAACATTCTATGATTCTATGAAAACAAGATGGGGACAGGAACTGTCTGTATTTCCTCTTAAAAAATGGATTGATAGGACTGAAGCTACCAGACAAGTGTAGATGCTTTTTAGGGGTGGTTTTTGTTTTGTTTTGTTTTATTTTTGGGTTTTTTTTGTTTTGTTTTGGTGGTTTGTTTTGTTTTTGGTTTTTTGGGGTTTTTTTTTTTTGTTTTGTTTTGTTTTGTTTTGTTTTGTTGGTTTGGTTTGGTTTTTTTGTTAGAGCAGTTATGTCTCCATGCTCCTTAGGTCCTTTATGAAAGGACTTAAGGCTTGACTAAACTTCTACTTGACAAACATATTCTCAGAAATGTTCTTGGAGTGATTTTTTCTCATCTTCCTTAGGAGTTCAACCATTTTTAATACCAATTTTGAGGACAGCTGAGGAGGGAAGGAATCACAGTATCACAGTATCACAGTATCACCAATGTTGGAAGAGACCTCAAACATCATCAAGTCCAACCCATTACCACAGACCTCAAAAGAATCTCCTGCTAGAAATCACTTTGACAATGTTGGGTTTATTTGTTTGGTTGGTTTGTGGTTTGTTTGGTTGTTTGGGGTGTTTGTTTGTTTGTTTGTGGTTTTTGTTTTATTTTTTGTATGGAACCAACTTAACATGGACTAAATTGTATGTGAAGCAGTTAGAAAGNGTAGAGCCAACATTGATGACCTGACACTGTGTATTCTTGAATTATCTTCCTCCTTCCTAAAGTACAGAGACAGCTCAGACAAATTGGAATAACCAGGGATCCATGTGGGATCCAGTCATCACTGTCTTAAATAGAGTAGCTCAGGGATTATACAGATTTGTTCCAGTGGACGAAAAGAGAGAAGGGATAGAAAGGTGACAGAAAATCCCTTTTGTCTGCCTATCAAAAAGAGTAGAGGTATTCTCCATATACAGAGAAAGAAGGAAATGGCATATATCTACTTATTTTAGACTGCAAAGTCTGTTGACACTTGTGACATATCTATGGAAGACCTTGACATATCTTAATGGAGAGGGTGACTGCACAAATGTGCCAAGAAAAATTTTCCTCTTAAGTAGTTTTAGACAGCTCAGGGAATCATCATGCAAAAGATCATAGAATCATAGAATGGTAAGGTTGGAAGGGACATCAAGGATCATCTAGTTCCAACCCCCTGCCATAGGCAGGGACACCTCCCACTAGTACAGGTCACTCAAGGCCTTGTCCAACCTGACCTTGAACACCTCCAGGGAGGGAGCAGCCACAACCTTCCTGGGCAACCTGTTCCAGTGCCTCACCAGCCTCACTGGAAAGAACTTCCTCCTAACATCCAGTCTAAATCTCCCCTCTGCCAGTTTAAACCCATTGCCCCTTGTCCTGTCATTGCAAGACCTTGTAAGACACAGAGCCAAGGGTGACCTAGCTAATCCCAAAATCAAAATACTCACAACCACCAAGGGCTTCATCCTCAGCTAATGAACTCTTCTGGATGGTCAGGTTTGTTTTCTCACACACAGTTCAGTATCTCACTTTTGGAAGCAACCTTATTATACCTTCATCCGATTCGTTGCCAGTGCTTAGCAGGACTAGCTTCCCTGGAACAGACATGAGTTTGCTCTTACACTTTTTTTAAAATGAAAGTATTGCTTGAAGGAATTGAGTTTAGTTCTAGATCAGGATACAGTACATATTCTTTGGAAACAACCAGAATTTCCCTTTCTTTGCAGAGAATCTTAGCTGAGAACTTTTAAAAATGTCTGCAATTCACGTCAGATTAATTAAGTTTTAGGTGACAGTATACAAGCGTATCTTTTTTTCTTATTAACATCTTTAGTTTGCACAATTCTGGTTCTAAATATTGATCTGTTTGGATCATTAACTGCAGTGCAGTTTTTAAAATAGAAATATTAAATTCAATAAAACCTAAATTTACAAATAGCAGCTTTAGGCTTTTTAACACAGCAAAACCATCAGCTTAGTGCAAGCCAGATGGATTGCAGAAGAAACAAGCTCCAAGACTGTTCCCAAGAGCAGCTCCTGAAACACAGGTTACAAGTGTATCTTTCAGCTGCTAATAAGAATTATGGCTTCTTCTGCTGTCTTACTAGTGACAAATTGGCTTTAAAAGCCACCCAGCAGTCTGTCATTGTTTCCCTCCCTGGAGGTGTTCAAGGCCACATTGGATGAGGCCTTAAGTAACCTGTACTAGTGGGAGGTGTCCCTGCCTATGGCAGGGGGTTGGAACTAGATGATCCTTGAGGTCCCTTCCAACCTTACCATTCTATGATTCTAAATGGTTAATGTAAAGTAGCCTGTGTAAATGTGGTCATTAAGTTAAAAGAGAGTATTAACTTTAAATGTAGTATGAGTTCTTGCCCACATACAAAGCCACTGCTGTGATAGCACTTGGTATTAGAACAGGGAAAGATGGTGGAGATCTCTGCATTCTGTATGATTTAAGACTTGTAGGTATTGCATTCTGGCCACAGTCAACCAAATCCTTAAAGATGACAAGGGCACTGAAAGGTTAATGACAGTCTATCTGCTATTATCTTGCTAAGAAGGTGGGGAATTCAGGTGTTAAGAGAAGCACAATGAAAATGAGAAGGAATATATCATTTTTTTTTCCCACTCTTCTGGCAAAAAAAAATAATCACAGAATCATAGAATGGTTTGGATTGGAAGGGACCTTAAACATCATCTAGCTCTAACTCCCCTGCCATAGGCAAGAACACCTCTTGCCAGAGCAGGTTGCTCAAGGTCTCATCCAGTCTGGCCTCGAACACCACCGCAGAGGGGGCATCCACAACCTCCCTGGGCAACCTGTTCCAGTGTCTCACCTCCCTCACTGTAAAGAATTTCTTCCTAATATTCAGTGTAAATCTCCTCTCTTTCAGCTCAAAACCATTGTCCCTCATCCTGTCACTGCAAACCTTTGTACAAAGTCCCTCTCCAACTTTTCTGTAGTGCCCTTCAGGTACTGGAAGGTCATTCTAAGGCCTCCTTGGAGTCTTATATCCAGACCTCGATGAATTAATTTTTTTTCTTGAGTTGACTAAATTTCTTTCTGCAGTGTGTGAGGCTCCTGAAAACAGTCAGGATGACACCTTGATTTTGGCTCTACCCCTTTCCTTGTAGAAGCTGCAAGCAAATGTATGCCTTTGGCAGAAGTGTTTCTGTCCGGATGAAAAGCACACATGTGAACATACATGCCTAGCAAACAAACTACAAGAGGTAGACATTAATTTCTTTCTGCAGTGTGTGAGGCTCCTGAAAACAGTCAGGATGACACTGGCACTGCTTATAATGTCTGGAAAGAATACATGCAGTTGGATGTTTCACACATGACTATCCTTCCTCTCCTTGATAATTGAATTTCCCACCTATTTTCTGGACATACAACTGCTATGGTAGCATTTATATTTTCATTCCCTGACTTCTCCTTAAGGTTTCGGTTGATTGTGACCAGCATACAGTGCCTATGAGATGTAGATGACACAGAATGCAGTGATAGAAGAGTTAGGGATGAGACCAAGAAGGAAATACCAGTTTATCCAAGCTCTGCCAGCAGCAGGACTAGTATTGATGTTAATGCTTGAAAAAGAAGACTCAAGGAGATGTTTATGATTTGTAGGGTGGATGGTTCAGAACAGTAGAAGAGAGCTCTCTGTAACTACCTGAAAAGAGGTTGGAGTGAGGTGGAGGTTTGCCTCTTCTCCCTAGTATCAATTAATGGAATGAGGGGAAATGGCTTGAAATTGCACAAGAGGAGGTTTGGGTTGGATATTACAAACCATTTGTTTTCTGAAAGAGTGACCAGACATTGGAAAAGGCTGCCCAGGGAACTGGTTAAGTCACTATCCCTGGAGGAGCTCAAGAAATGTGTGAACATGGCACTTTGGGACATGGTTTAATGGTGGCGTTTGGTTGATGGTTGGACTCAATGATCTTAGAGGTCTTTCCCAATAGAAATGGCTCTATGATGATTCTGCCTACTAGCTCACATGTGGCTCTGGGTGAAGAAATCAGGCAGGACTGAAAAGAAACTTTACCATCTCTGCTGTGTCTGGTAGATAAAGTGTGCTAGGGAGTACCCTTATGACTTCCACATGAGACAAGTGCCACATTGGCTTCTGAAACAGTGGAACATTCCCTTTTACTCAGGTTGCAATGAGAAAAGCCAGACCAGTTCTTGTTCAGGTCTAGCACTCAGCAAACAGGAGGCTCATGAATTTCCCTACTTGCTGAGATACTGTCCTCTTAAAACAATCCAACAAGAAGAGCATTTCTATCTCTTGATAGCAAATTTGTTGTCAGTAGTGGACATTTGCAAACAAAATTTCTTTAAGATTTATCACACATTGTGGATCCTCGTAGAAGAAACTATACAGTTAAAAAGAAAAAAAGAATAAAATTCTAAAATATGGAAACATTCAATAGAAGAGGTGTATTGCTGCTTCTTTAGGAGCCTTCCAGTACCTGAAGGGGGCCTTTTCACAAGGGATTGTTGTGATAGAACAAGGGAGAATGGATTGAAGATTAACAAGGGGACATTTAGACTGGATATTCAGAAGAAATTCTTTACAGTGAGGATGGTGAGACACTGGAACAGGTTGCCTAAGGAGGTTGTGGAAGTCCCCTCCCTGGAGGTGTTCAAGGCCAGATTAGATGGGGCCTTGAGCAACCTGGTCTAGTGGATGGTGTCCCTTTCCGTGGCAGAAGAGTTAGAACTAGGTGATCTCTCAGGTCCCTTCCAATTCAAATGATTCTGTGGTTCTACGATTCTGCATTTGTTGGGGTAGGGGATAGGGGATGTATTTTACAGATCTTTCTCTTGCAAGTTCAGCAGTGTTGAATACCACAGAAAGGAGACTGGTATTTGTTTTATTACTTTATTAATAACTTGAATTATTTTTGAATTTATTTTAATCTTGATTTAAATGTGTACTGCAGGGTATTCATCTCTGTTACTTCTTGAATTGCCTGCTTGCATAAGAAAATACACTCCAGAATATACTTAATAAAGAACATAATGGCTTTGAGGGTTTTTTAAAAGCCAAAGAGACATTATAATCTTCTTTCACTGTAGCAGTCGCATACTTCAAATTCAGACAACGTTTGCTTTACAATTATTAATTATTATGGCTGTCAGATACAATTAAAGAACAGCTTGTGCTCTTCCTATGGTTTCCTTCAAGTATTCACCACAGAAGACATTTTTGAAACAGCTAAATTAAGAAACAACAATGGCTAACACTTAGATGATCTTCATTCCTCAACTCCCTAAAATAGTTTGCAGAAGAGGGACATTATTGACCTGTATTGTTATAAGGAGAAAAAGCAAAGGACAGAGACATTTAGGCAAGAGGTGTTGTATGTGGAGAGTATGAGCTTTTTTTTCAAAGGCTTTTCATAGCACAGTGAAAGGACGTTTGAAAGGATTTTAATAAACATATTCTAAGACCAGGCTGGATGAAGCTTTGAGCAACCTGGTCTAATGGAACTTGCCTGCCCATGGCAAAGGGGTTGGAACTAGATGATCTTTAAGGTCCCTTCCAACTTAAGCCATTCTATGTTTATGATTCAAAAAAAAATCCCAGAAAAAAAAATGGAGGAAAGAGTGAGGGGGGAAATCTCTTACCGCTAAATCATTCCAAACAGTGGAAATGGAAGGGTGTTGTAAAGACAGAGAAAGATGGCACAGTACTGAAGGATAAAATGAAAGCTGAAATGCATTGTTGGTAAAGGTGCTGTGTTGCATCTAGGAGACACAACTTGATGTGTGTAAGGATGGGTTCTGAAGTAGCTGTTGCATCTCTGGAATGAGAACTCCCAGTTACACCTGCTGGCTGCACAAAAACATCAGTTGGTCCAGGAAAAAACAACCAAGATGCTAGGAATTATCTCAGTATCACAGTATCACAGTATCACCAGGGTTGGAAGAGACCTCAAAGATCATCAAGTCCAACCCAATACCACAGACCTCAAGACTAGACCATGGCACCAAGTGCCACGTCCAAACCCGCCTTGAACACCTCCAGAGATGCTGACTCCACCACCTCCTTGGGCAGCCCATTCCAGTAGTCAATGACTCTCTCAGTGAAGAACTTTCTCCTCACCTCCAGCCTAAACTTCCCCTGGCACAGCTTGAGACTGCGGCCTGTATAAACTGTGTACTGTATACTGTGTTTGTATAAACCCAGTGTGTTCCCATAACTGAGCACTGCCTGAAATTACAGATTTCTAGTCAGAAAATATGTTTTAGGATTAGAAATCACAGAGATGAAAGTATTACACAGTAAAAAAAAAAAAAAAAAAAAAGAGTCTAAATAAAANAAAGTATTACAAAGTAAAAAAAAAAAAAAAAAAAGTGTCTGAATTACAAACAACTACATTAAGATGCTTTTGCAGAGAGAAAAGACAACCCAGGGTAAATGTGACATTAATAAAGAGAAACATGAATGACATTTAGATGATCATTCGGAAATTATTACTTTGGTTTTTTTTTTCACAGGGCAAAAAGTAGAGGTAACAGATGAAATTATCAAAAAGGTATTTTTTCATGCAGCACAGTTAAACCAGGACATGCTGTGCCCAAGGATATTCCACATACTGTAAATTCTTACCAGTACAAAAAACAAAAGGGTCAGTTTACAGCAGCAAGACCACCAAGACTGTTAAAGCCAGAAATAACATTTATAATGAAGGAAATTAGAATCATACAATCATTAAGGCTGGAAAAGACCTCTAAGATCATGAAGTCCAACAATGCATGGATTGCTGGAAGCTGGATGTGATGGTTTGGGAGTTCCCCACCCCCCACACTTTGTAAAATGACCCAGACTAGAACTCAACCAGCTGGAAGTTAAGGACTGAAGCTCTATTTACAGCTCAGCACAATGTATAAGCAGAGATATACACTATAGACAGGAATAGTTACAGAAATAGACAAGTTAAAGGGAATACAGAAACACAACTCCCCTCCCAACCAGGAGAGGCCCAGGAGAGGCTCCCAACCACCCTTCCACCTTCTCCCCACCCCTGTACCTTTCCCCAAGGTTTGCCTTACATGCAAGGTGAGCTTGGAGGACTGGCCAGGGGGGTTAGAAGGAAAGTGGTTAGTGAAGATTATTCAGAAAAAGAGAGGAGGCAGAGCCAGAAGCTGCTAGCCTGCCCTGCACACTGTTCCCCCAGAGAGAGACAGACTGCCAAAGCCTTATCTATGTTTTGGTTTCTTTTCCCAAAACAATCTCAGCAAGCATATGAGTAAAATAGACATCATCACGTTTTCTTTTCACAGCCTATAGCGTAGTTTTCTCTATTAAAATATTCTAATTAGTCTCAAAGCAGCACACTGGAAGAATATACCAGGGAAGCAGTGTGACATGCTTGCCCTGTCCTTTTATCTTCCGTAGGTATTCACTACTTGACTATTGTCAAAACTCACACACAGACTAAATGTTATCTCACCATCCATCAAAAAAAAGAAAAAAAAAATCCTTGCAAGTCTAAAGATAGCTTCTACAAATGAAAATATTTGTACTGATAGAAGTAACTTGTGTTGTTTATGCAGCCAGTGTGCTTGCCCAAAAAGAACCAAATAGATCCCTCACATAGTTTGACACCACAGACAAAGCCATCATCTGTGAACGGTTTTATCTCAGAAGTCTTGACTGTGTTGAAATCAGAAGGAATTTTGACACCACCTGTAACGGACACAGAATCTCACCTTGTTCTACCTGAGTCCCAAGGCTCCAGTACTCCCTGATACATCAGGATTCCTCCTGGTGATTGCCTGAATATTCAGCAGGAAATCATACAGAGATCTCCAAAGAGCAGAGCTTTGTACTACGCTCTTCAACACAGTGTTGAGGAAAGAGTTTTAAGAACTCCAGGGCTTCAAATCAAAACAATAAAAATGTACTAGCAAAACCACTGTGGAACTGCTCTGAAACAGTTACTCTTCCCAACACACTGGCTCTGTTTTAACATTCAGACAGTCAAGGTTGAAAGGAAGCTCCATTTTGCATCTTAAATAGAGAAATAGAAAGTGTTTTATAGGCTTTTTTTCCCATGCTTTATTTGAAGATTATCATAAAGTGAGATTTTTCACATTGCAAAGACTCGAAACTGAAAGCCTTTTAAGATTGCTGACAGTCATCACGAGTCTTTTCAGATTTCAGTTATTTTGGTCAGAATTGAAAGCACCAGAACTTCCATAAAAAGCCCAATACCATTTTGAAAAAAAAAAAAAAAAAAAAAAAAAAAAAAAAGGTTAANAAAAAAAAGAAAAAAGAAAAGGATTAAGAGTTGCCCCTAACTGAACAGGGCCTCCCTTGAAAAAAAAATTGTATTTATATGGATTCTGTCAGCACATTTTCTCTGGTATTTAAAAAACCCCACAACCATTAGATTTAAAAGATTATTTAATTTTTTTTTTTTCAAATTAAAATGTTAGTAGACTTCAAAACACATTTGATATAGTTGTACATAGAGGCTGAAACACTGAGCTGTAAACTACAGAATAAATCAATCCTGTGCATCAATATATACTTACTATATTAATATTTGCTTGATGCATATAAACACAACAAAAGGATGAAAACAGAATTACATAGGAAACATCTCAATAAAGCGGAGTATTATGCACATGCTTGACATAGCCTCATTTATTAGCAAGAGTCACCGCAATATTTCTTCATCACAGTATCACCAGGGTT
>VWZE01014792.1:102127-120857 GCA_013396675.1 Eubucco bourcierii | reverse complement strand
GGGTCACCCGATCATAGAAGGAGATCAGGTTGGAGAGGCAGGATCTGCCCTGCCTGAATCCATGTTGGCTGGACCTGAGCCCTTGGGCATCCTTCAGGTGTGCAGTTATTGCCCCCAAGATAAACTGCTCCATCATTTTCCCTGGCACTGAGGTCAGACTGACAGGCCTGTAGTTCCCAGGTTCCTCCATCCGTCCCTTCTTGTGGATGGGGATCACATTGGCCAGTTTCCAAACATCAGGGACCTCTCCTGTGAGCCAGGACTGGTGGAAAATGATGGAGAGAGGCTTGGCCAGCTCATCTGCCAGCTCTCTCAGCACCCTAGGATGGATCCCATCAGGTCCCATGGACTTGTGGGTGTCCAGGTGGCTCAGCAGGTCCTGAACTAATTCCTCATGGATTTCCAGGGGAACACACTGCTCCCCGACCGCATCATATTTGTAAACACTGACCAGATCCCCTCTCAGCCTTCTCTTCTCCAGGCTAAACAGCCCCAGGTCTCTCAGCCTTTCCTCATCAGACAGGTCTTCCAGTCCCTTCATCATCCTTGTAGCCTCCGTTGGACTTGCTCCAGTATTTCCCTGTCCCTCTTGAACTGGGGAGCTTGGAACTGGACACAGATGCAGCCTCACTAGAGCAGACCTTGTCTAAACACATAACCTTTCGCAAAATTTGGTTTAGCCCTTCCATAGGTTCAGAATAATGATGGATCAGGTTATATATTTGTGTATTCATCCCATTGGACTGTGCTTGGTCGCATACCAGGACCTATGAAAGTGAATTGGAAAAAATGGCTTCATTAAGTTTAGTATGATGTTCTCTGGTTGGTTCTCTTCTCCCTAGTATCAGGTATAGGAAGAGAGAAAATGACCTGAAAGTATGCCAGGGGAGGTTTAGGCTGGGTATTAGGAAAAAAAAATATTTCCTGAAAGAGTGGTCAGGCATTGGAACAGACTGCACAGGGAAGTGGTCAATTCAGTGTTTCTGGAAGTGTTCAAGAAACAAGTAGACATGGCACTTTGGGACATGGTTTAATAGATATCATAGTGTTAGCTTAATAGTTGGACTAGATGACCTTAGAGGTTTTTTAAAACAGAAACAATTATATGATTCTATGAAATTTTTTGTGATCTTTTCCCACACCCTTGCATTCTGCCTTTTCTGGAGCAGAATTGAAAGTATTTAGAACAAAAGCAAAAGCCTGAGTGCTGCAGCCTGTCCTGCAAGTACAGCATCAAGACTCCTGACAAAGGACATGGCAAAGTTTATTATGATGTGACATTTGCCACTGTGAATCAACAGACTGGGTTGCACCTGTCATGTTCAGAATGCAGGTGGGAGTTTTTCTTTCCTCTTGCCAATATGAGGGTCTGGCAATCTGCATACATTTGGCCAAATCATTACTGGATGTTCCAGTCGCACCTGCATTGCTTAGGATCTTGGCTCCAGATCACATCTGTTAAAAAGACACAAGAGTTTAATGTTGCTCTCACAGAATTACAGAATGGTAGGGACCTCTGGAGATCACCAAGTCCAACTCCTTTAGCAGAGCCATCTAAGGCTGTGCTCACCTGGTTGGTCATGCAGTAGGACTGAATATATATATATATTGTTTGGGGTTTTTTTAAAGGTCACAATCACATTCATCTTATTTTCTTTATTTTGTGATTTAATTACTTAGCAAGGCTTACATGAACTATTGAACAATTACATGTAATTCTAGCTAGGACACCATTACTACATAGAAAGTTAACAGCAATCTTGACATGGAGCAGAAGCAGAGATATCTTTTCATCTCATTTCAGCTCTTTTTCACTGGTGCCCTGTGATAGGATGAGGGGAAATGGACACAAATGAACACAGGAAGTTTCACTTCGACATGAGGGAAAACTTCTTTGCTGTAAGGGGGCCAGAGCGCTGGGGCAGGCTGCCCAGAGAAGTTGTGAAGTTTCCTTTTCTGGAGACCTTCCAAACCTGCCTGTACACATTCCTGTGTGGCCTGCCCTAGGTGAGTGCTTTGGTCCAGAAGTTGGACATGATGACACCCAGAGGTCACTTCCGACCCCTTCCATAGAATCATGGAATCACAGAATCATGGAATCATAGAATTACAGAATTGTTTCAGTTGGAAAAGACCTCCAAGGTCATCAATTCCAATCATCAGCCTAACACCACCATGGCCATTAAACCATGTCCTGAAGTGATGGTGACTCCAACACCTCTCTGGGTAAACAATTCCAGTGCCTGACCACTCCCCAGCACCAACCATCTGGGCTGTGTACAACCACTCCTTTCCTTCTTGCCTCTAGCTAAACATCTAAGAGACATGGTGCAAAATTATCACTTGATGTCAGGGCAAGAAATCATGGGCATGTGGATCAGCTATGAAGCAGTTCCTGGTCTGGACAAGAGCTCCCCGTCTGGACAAGAGCTCCCCGTCAGGTGGTTGTGTTCTGAGTTGGTCTTATATATTGAGCTGGTGAATTAAATTGAGGCTGTGCCCAGTTGTTCTTGTACAGTGTAAAAATTAGCACATTTTTGCCCAGAGTTGGAAATTTCTTCGACTAAGATTAAATTAAACTATCAAGGGCAAATTTTTTCTGTGCAAGAAATACAGATTGAAATATCCATTACCTTTAATGGGAGCTGAGCAATTTGAGCTTCATACTTACTTAATGTTGTTTTAGAAAAATCTTTTTTGTCTACATTTCATCAAATTTTCAGTAGTAGATTCCCTACATACATATTAGAAACTTATATTAAAAATAGAAACTTTCAAGTTCGTTTCCAAGAACCTTGATAATTATTGGATGGCTTTTCCATTTTTAGACTCAGAAATTCCATTTTATCATTAATTTTTTTTTAATTACTTTTTCTCAAAGCCCATCTGGTACAGTGTTGTGCATTTTGCCCTGGTGAGACCAACCTCATCAGGAGTGTTGTGTCCAGTTCTGGGCTTCCCACTTTAACAGAGACAGGAAAATACTGGAAAGAGTCCAGTGTATACTATGAAGATGATTAAGGGTTTTGAACATCCCTTCTGTGAAGAAAGACTGAGAGACCTGGGGCACTTTAGCCTGAAGAAGGCTGAAAGGGGATCTGATCAGTGTTTAGAAATACCTTAAGGGTGGGTATCAAGAAAAGGGTGTTGTAGAGCACTCCAAATTTCTTCCTTCTCCCTCCCTCTACTCCATCTCTGGGGGTTTGAATGGGTAGGAGAAGGCAGCACAAAAAACTGCTTAGCCCCACCCCAGGCTTGATGGGAGAACAGCAAAGGGCACCTTCCTCTACACATGTACTGACCTGTGTGGAAGCCCACACTAGGAATTGGGCTGGTGTTTGGTTGAGTTCTTCATGCCCAGTATAAAATGGCAAATGGACACTTTGTCTAGAAAACCATAAATAGAGCAAGAGGAAAGGTACGATGTTCCCACCTTGACAGAGCTCCCAATAGAACAGGTTCCCACCTTGAAAAAGTTCCCACCTTTACAGAGTTCCTGTCTTGACAGAGTTCTCATTTTGGACCGTCCCCGCTTTTGGAGAGCTCCTATCGTTTACATGGCTCTCAGTTTTGCACCGTCCCTGCCTCTGGATAGCTCCCTACTTCTGCACCATTCTGTGCAATTTTGCAAGCTTGGCAAGTCCTGGGGTCCATCTGAGAGAGCTGCCAGCGGCACCCAGACCTGGCTGCTCTTGGACCATACTGCAGCTGACTTCCTGGTTGCACTAATTGTTGGGGAAGACGCTAGCAGTTGCTCCACTGCCACTGCTGAAGTAGCATCATTCCACGATCATCCCACTCGTGAAAGAAGTGCTTGAGACACTTCTGACTTTGGCAGGTTTTCCATCCACCTTGGACTTTTGCCACATGGATCCAGACTATTGGGTATTGTTTACCAGGAGGTTGCTTCTGCATCGTCAAATACCTATCTCAACTCTGAGAGTAAAGCCTGCTGTTCCCTTAATTATCTGCTCAGCCTAATTTTTAGTGGAGTATAGCTGTGTTTGTAGCTTAGCCTTTTCCATTGTCTGACTTCCTAAATCTCTAAATCTGCCTATAGGATCCTGTGAAGATTTTTCCTGATCAGAATGAACCTGTAAAAAAACCTACACTAGTTCTGTATATAGTTTGGGGGTGGGGTTTTCAGGAAAATAAAATAATTCTATTTTTATAATTCCTGACTTGGTCACATTAATTCCCTGCCTCCACGACAGAAGGGGTCAGTTTCTTTTCAGTGGTGTCCTGTGATACAGCAAGGGGCAGCAGACACAAACTAGGATCCCAGGAAGATCTTCCTCAACATGAGAAGGAACTTCTTCTCTGTAAGAGTGCAGAAGCACTGGAATAGGCTGCCCAGAGAGGTTGTGGAGTCTCTTTCTCTGGAGAGTTTCAAGATCCACCTGGATGTATACCTGTGTGGCCCACCTATATGATCCTGCTATGGCAGGGGCATTTGACTCCATGATCTCCAAAGATCATAGAATCATAGAATCATAGAATGGTAAGGTTGGAAGGGACCTCAAGGATCATCTAGTTCCAACCCCCTGCCATAGGCAGGGACACCTCCCACTAGTACAGCTCACTCAAAGCCTCCTCCAACCTGGCCTTCAACACCCCCAGGGAGGGAACAGCCACAGCCTCCCTGGGCAACCTGTTCCAGTGCCTCACCACCCTCACTGCAAAGAACTTCCTCCTAACATCCAGTCTAAATCTTCCCTCTGCCAGTTTAAACCCATTGCCCCTTGTCCTGGCATTGTAAGACTTTGTCAATAGTCCCTCCCCAGCCTTCCTGTAGGCCCCCTTCAGATACTGGAAGGCTACTCTAAGGTCTCCTGGAAGCCTTCTCTTCTCCAGGCTGAAGAGCCCCAACTCTCCCAATCTGTCCTCAATGTTCCTCAATCCTGTCCAGTCCCTACCATTCTGTGCTTCTGTGAATACTTATTGAAGTTAACAATGCACTTTCCTGTGCAATTTCTTGTTGCAACAGACTGGCACCATTCGTACTGTGTCACCTGATAAGGCATCTAATTTAAGATGTGCTATCTGGATTGGAACAGGTTGCCTAGGGAGGTGGTAGAGTTACCATCCTCAGAGGTTTTCCAGAAACGTGTGGACATTGCACTTTGGGACATGCTTTAATGGTTGTAGTGGTGTTAGTTTGACAGTTGGACTCGATGATCTTAGAGGAGGCCTTTTCCAACCCAAACAATTCTCTGCTTCTGTGATTCTACCTCTCTTCTGTTTGTATGTAACCACTGGGACAGATATATCTTTCCCTCTAGTGACTGATTTTCTGTTGATGAAAGTTTATTGGAAATCTTCAGGCTCCAGAGGCTGTTCAGCTGATGGCTCTGAGTCACGAAGATGGATTTAAAAATACATTCTTTCTTTCTTTCAATTTGCAAAAGAGGCACTGAGTAGCAGATCTCCTTTTAAAAAGACAGAGTAAAAAAGAGATGCAAACTTAAGAGTGGTCGATTATGAGAAATAATTCCATCTGAGACTTTGCATATGATTGACAAAGTCTACGCTTTGATAAGATTAAAAAAAATCTCCAGAGATAATTGCTCATAATGAATCATTTATTATGTATATCTCTTAATTCTAGAGGGGTTAAGGATGAGTGAGCATGAAAGCCAGGGACAGAGCTTTATGCATCCCGTAAACACTCCTTGTGGATATTTATATGTGTCCTCAAGCATATCTGCATGAAATACAGGAATCAAGGACACTTACTGCCTTTCCTCAAAGACATTAGCTGTGCAGAAAGTGTTGACTCTAAATCCTGCCATGCCCCCAGAAACTAAGGTGGGCAAGAACAGAGGAAACATCATCAGCATACCTGCAGATCAGAGATCCAAGGTAAAGCAACTTTTTTTTTTTTTTTTTTCCCTGTACAACACAATAAAAGACACTGGAACAGGTTGTCCGGGAAGGTTGTGGATACCCCCACCCAGCAGTGTTAAGGGTAGGTTGAACGAGACTTTGAGCAATCTGATCTAGTGAAAGGTGTTCCTACCTATGTCACGGGGATTGGAACTAGATGGTCTTCAGAGGTCCCTTCCAACTCCTACCATTCTATCATTCTATGATTCTGTTTTGTCCTTAGAAGAGTGGTCAGGCATTGGAACAGGCTGCTCTGGGAGGTGGTGCAGTCACCATCCCTGGAGGTGTTCAAGCAACATGTGGACATAATTTTTTGGGACATGGGTTAATGGCTTGATGGTTGAACTTGATGATCTTAGAGGACTTTTCCAACTGAAACAATTCTATGATTCCATGTGTGAATGGCCTCTGAGGTTCTCAGAATCTTTCAGAAAAAATCTGAGACCCTGCAATTGAGAGAAATTTTGCAAAAGGAAAAATACACTCACACAGACACAAGTATTGCCACTGAAGATTTGTATGAAATGATTTAGATGCAGAAACTAGATCCTTGCCCTAAAATAGCTCTTAACATACTTTAGGGACTTTTCACCTTATGGATGTAATTCTTTAATTAACTACTTCATCTTCTGTCTACAACCCTGTAAACCTCTTGGCAGATCTGCTATAATTCAGTTACATATTCATGTGATCCAAGCTTTCTCTCAGTCAAATGTGTTTTTTATTATAAACAATATGGATTATAATATTAGTTCCTTTATTTTTTAAGTACTATCTCATCAACATGCCAAGGCAACATAGGTAGCTGGTTAAAAAAAAAAAAAAAAAAGAAGCATAGCTAATAGTTTGGTTGAAGCTTAAAACAAAGACTTTTAAATGTAGATGTGATGCCTAGGGACAGGGTCTAGTGGTGACCTAGCTGTGTTGGATTAACAGTCAGACTTGATGATCTTGATAGAAGCTAAAAAAGTTGATCTCCTAGGTCTTCTAGAACTACAGTTGCAAAATAGGTTTCTCTATACGTTCATCTATCTGTGAATATGATGACATGCCATATGACTATGGCAGGGGGTTGGAACTAGAGATCCTTGAGGTCCCTTCCAACCTTACCATTCTATGATTCTATGAATATGTTTTTTAAAAGTAGACCTCTCCAGTGGTCATCAGGGTCTGCAGATGCAGGTGTGGACGCACACATCGAATACAAAGACAAACCCAAGAGGTAAATAGGAAGCTTTTCAAGTTTGAGTTTCAAACTGGAGAAGGTAGGATATGAAAGAGTTTCAAGATGACTGAATGACACATTTCAGGAATAACAGGCAATCACAGAATCATAGAATTCTAGGGGTTGGAAGGGACATGATGAGGTGCTAGGGTAGGCCACACAGGAACACATCCAGGAGGGTTTTGAATGTCTTCAGAGATAGAGACCCCAGCGCCTCTCTAGGCAACCTGTCTCAGTGCTCCAGCAGCCTCACACCAAAGAATTTTTTCTTCCTAATGAGGTGGAACTTCCTGTGTTCCAGTTTGCAACCACTGCTTCTCATCTATCCCTGGGTACCACCTAAAAGAGACTGTCCCCATCTTATGGTATTTGTGAACATTGATCAGATCCCCTCTCAGCCTTCTCTTGTCCAAGCTAAACAGCCCCAGATCTCTCAGCCTTTCCTCATTGGACAGATGTTCCAGTCCTTTCAACACCTTCATACCCTCCATTAGACTCTCTCCAGTAGTTCCCTGTCTGTCTTGAACTGGGAAGCCCAGAACTGGACACAGTCCTCCAGATGAGGCCTCACTAGGGTGCAGTAGAAGGGCAGCAGAACCTCCCTCAACCTGTTGGACACACTGTTAATGCATCACAGGATACCACTGGCACATTTGACCAGAAAGGTAAATTAGTCTCTTAATATTTAACAAAACTTTCTTTCACAGGTTCCTCCCTATTAGTCCAGCTGTACATTCAGATCTCTTCTGTCTAGATGCTGGATGACTTTTAAGTAAATATCACTTTTCTCCCATATCTTCTCTTCTTTCTTCTTCTTCTTAGGTTCAAGAGTTGGAAAAATGTGTTGGTTTGTTTGAAAGCTAAATCAAAGGAACAAGCACATCTGACAGATCTTGAGCTGATATTCTAATTACTTGCTAAAATTAATTTCACAACTGACATACAAGAATCTCCACTTTTGTGTCCTGAGATTAGAAATTTCACTATTACAACAGAAGGTCTTATAAAAGATGATGCTTGTAGAGAAAGATGAGTGCATCTCGTGTAGCTTTGGCAGCCAGTGTAATTTGGCTGCTATGAAAACTAGCTTGAATGTCACAGGATTTGGCTCCATTCCTGGCTTGTTTTGTGGACTTGCCCAAAAAGTCTTCACTCAATCTAGTCATCTTGTTTTATTTCCTTAGTGGTGCCATGGGAGGGATTATCCAGATATGCCTACCTAGTACAGTAGATCCCTATTACAGCTAAGAAGAAAAAAAAAAAAAAAATCAAATCTACTATAAGGTTTTCAACATAGGGCAGAAATCTTGAAGTTCATTTCATATTCAGTGGAGAACCAATGGAGAACAGAGCACTGGGGAAATAAACTTACAGTTGCTTGTGTTTCTAAATAGCCAAGTGGTTGCATTCTATCATTTTGGGCTGTTTTTCAGACTAGATAGCTGTATTTCCAGATAATGAGGTGCAATTTCTTAGAAGCTGCTTTAAATCCTGCTGCATATAACAAATTGTTGTAATGCTTTTTCATTTTCTTGTTCATATTTTAGGAAAAAATAAAGGCAACCCACACAAATAAATAGAAGAACAGTAACAAGGAATTGAATGGAAAGATATCGGGGACTACCAGATGCTTGAGGAAAAAAAATATCTCAAGTCCTAAAACATGTTGCTACCTACATTTTGCTAAAAGAAGCAATTTCTTGTCATTTCATTGAGTCCAACCATCAACCTCACACCACCATGGCCATTAAACCATGTCCCACAGTGCAAACAACATCTCCAGTGATGCTGACTCTACCACCTCCCTGAGTAGTCTAGCACCAAAGAATCTCCAACCTAAACCTCCCCTGGCACAATGCTTCTCGTTCTATCACCTGATACTAGGAAGAAGAAACTGACTCCCCCACCTCACTCCAACCTTATTTCAGGAAGTTGTAGAAAGCAATAAGGTTTCCCCTCAGCCTTCTCTTCTCAGCCAAACAACCTCAGGTCCTTCAGCTGCTCCTCATGAGACCTGTTGTCCAGACCCTTCACCAGCTTTGTTACCCTTCTAATTTAACTTAGTGCACTCTCTCCATTAAATAAAACTTCATGGGAGTTAAACTTTAATGTGTTTCTTTTTGTCTGTATTGAAAATTTGGATGGGGCTTGGGAATTGTTTCTGTGTTTGTTACTTTATTTCTTGTTAATTGGATTATAAATGGTCACAGAGCCATCTCAGTCTCCAGAGTCTATGATTTCACCATGTTCTGAATCTGTTTCTGAAAGCTACCCACAGGGGAGCAGTACTGAGAAAGATGCCATCCTTTCCTTGCACAGTGTAATTAAGCTTTACCTGACTCCCAATAAATGAATCTACAGGGTCTTCCTGTAGATTAAATTAAATGTGAAAATTATCCCTTTTTTTTCACTTATTTTCAACAACCTGGATCAGTGTTGTTTAGGAAATCAAATGTCACCCTTTTGCCTCTGACAGTTGATCCTGAAACTGTCTTCAGTCATAGAATCATACAAGCCAATTGGGTTTGAAAGGACCCTCAAAGTCATCTTGTCCAGGCCCCCTGCAGTAAGAAGGGACATCTCCAACGAGATAAGGTTGCTCAGGACTCCAAGAGACCTTGAACACCTCTGGAGATGGGGTCTTTGCCATCTCTCAAGGCAACCTGTGCTAGTGTTTCTCTACTCTCGTTCTAAAGAATTTCCCCCTAATGTCTGACTTAAATCTGTCCTGCTTCCCTTGGTTTCCCTTTTTTTCTAACAGAATTGTTTTACTTTGTATAACTGAAAGGCTACCCATAATTTGCTACTGCTTCGTAGCTAATATGTCACTACTCAATACTGGACATAATCCTAATGCAGACATTCAAAACCAGGCTGGATAGGAGAACCTCCTTTGACCTGTTGGACACAATGCACCCCAGGATACCATTAGTCTTCTTGGCCACAAGAGAACATTGCTGTTCCATCAATAACTTACTGTCCTCCAGGACTCCAAGATCCATTTCTATGGAGGTGCCTTCCAGCAGGTCAGCCCCTAATCTGTACTGCCATATGGGGTTATTGGGAGAGTGGCAGAAGCTGAACTATAAACAGTCACTCGTTTATATTCAGGGAATGTATTTAGTGCACCAACATCTATTCCTTATTCCTAAGTCACTAAATACAGCCACGTGCTTTACGTTACATTGCAGATCACGCAGCACCACAACAAACCCTGCTCAAACCCCCTGCACTCATCTCTCACCTGCTACACTCACTTGAGGTGATTCTTTGCTCTGTCAACCCTGCCCATTAAATCTGTCCGAACCTGAAATTTCCTCAGCCCCTCAGGAATAGCAGATGTGTCTGCAGTGCTAATATGTCACACGGTACATCCAGATGCAAGTGAAACACCAGCCTGACATGTTCCTATAGTCTCCAGATCTCCTTGTAAAGTGCTATTTTATCACCTTGAGAGGTCATTTCAAAGCACTGTTGAAAATTATAGGATGTTGGCAGCTGAGCTGAAAATTGTCTTCAGAAATACAGAATCACAGAATGAGAGAACTACAGAATGGTAGAGATTGGAAGGGAGCTCTGGAGATCATCCAGTCCAACTGCCTTGACAAGGTAGATTCAGCTACAGAAGATCACACAGGAACATGCCCAGGTAGGTTTTGAACGTCTCCTGAGAAAGAAACTCCATCATCCCTCTGGGCAGCCTGCTCCAGTGCTCCATCATCCTTAAAGTGAAGAAGTTTCTTCTCATGTTTAGACAGAGCTTCCTATGTTCATGTTTGAGTCTACTGAGCTTCCTATGTTCATGTTTGCGTCTACTGCTGTGCTGTCACTAGGCACCAATGAACAAAGACTGGTCCCAGACTCCTGACACCTACCCTTTAGGTATTGATAAGCATTTCATGAGGTGCTCCCTCTGATCCACTCTTTTCTGGCCTAAAAAGCTCCAATTCTCTCAATCTTTTCTCATAAGAGAGATGCTCTAGTCTCCTCATCTTTGTTGTCCTATTGTACACTGATTTTAGAATGAAGACAACTTGAGAAAGAGAACCAATCTGAGAACATTATGCTTAATGAAATGAAGGTATTTTTACCGATTTATAAGTCCTGATTCAAGACTTTATTGAGCTCTATCATTTAAGTTATCACGTTCCAGCAGGACAAAGACACAAATACAGAAACTGATCCATCATACTTCTGCACCAATGGAAAGGATAAATCAAATGTTGCAAAAGGCACCTGTTTGCACAAGGTCTGCCCTAGCAAGGCCTCATCTGGAGTACTGTGGGCAGTTCCAGACTCCTCAATTCAAAAGGGACGGGGAAATACTACAGACAGTCCAATGGAGGCTACAAGGATGATGAAGGGACTGGAAGACATGTCTGATGAGGAAAGGCTGAGAGACCTGGGGCTGTTTAGCCTGGAGAAGAGAAGACTGAGAGGGGATTTTATTGGTATTTGCAAATACCTTAAGGGTGGGCGTCAAGAACATGGGACTAGTCTCTTTTTACCTCTTTTCACTGCTGCTCAGCGACAAGACAAGGCACAACAAATGCAAACTGGAACACAAGAAGTTCCACCTTAGATTGTTTGCTGTAAGGGTGCTGGAGCACTGGGAGAGGCTGCCCAGAGAGGTGATGGAGTCTCCTTTTCTAGAGATTTTCCAACCCTATCTGCACGTGTTCTCATGCTACCTTCTCTAGGTGAACCTGCCTTGGCATGGGGTTGGACTTGATGATCTCTAGAGGCTCCTCCCAGACCCTACCATTCTGTGATTCTGTGTGATCTACACACCATATTAAAAACTGGAATCCCAGGAAGTTCCACCTCAATGTGAGGAGGAACTTCTTTGCTCTGAGGGTGCTGGAGCCCTAGAACAAGCTGCCTAGAGAAGTTGTGGAGTCCCCTTCTCTGGACACTTCCCAAACCTACCTGGACGTGTTCCTGTGTGACCTGTCCTAGGTAATCCTGCTTTAGCAATGGTGTTGTACTTTACAATCTCTAGAGATCTCTTCCAACCCCTAACATTCTATGATTCTATGACCATGAAAAGCATTTTCATGAGCTGAAGATCTGGCTTTTAAGTCCACTGTGGCATCTGTGTATCCGTGCGAAGATAACTCTGCATTGGCAGGAAAAGCTAAAGGGAAACAAGGCAACAGCCCTAGAAGACAGAAGTTATGGGTTCATGCCAAGATTTGCAACCAGTCTGCTGGGAGATCTTGCATACATCACTTGGTTATTCTGGGAATCTTCCCAAACAACCCTCTCTAGATACTTGGTTAGACTATAAAACTCTCCTTACTATCTACTCACACAGTCCTAACCAGAACTGGATTCTTATTTCAGTTTGTGCCCTCACTTCTTATTTTCAACACTATTATTTTAAATATCAATATTTAATATGTCTTAATTTATAAAACCAGCCCAGCATCACTGATTTGGCTGGGTAAAACCTGCCTCTGACTCAACAAAGGAAAAATCCACCTGATGAGCCATGAATCAGCATCTGCCTTAGGTTTGGGTAGACAATGTGTAATAGATGTAACTGCATATGAAATGTTACAATGACAACAAACACACATAAATCTGTTAAACTGATGAGCATTCAGACTTGATTAATGATGCCCTCCAGAGCAGCAACAAGCTGCGTTTGCATCATTAAAAGTGAAAAGAAACAGTTTTAAAGGCTATGAAGCAACACAGAGGTCCATTTCTCTTCCAAGCCCTTGAGAAGTATTTCCAGTGTGACTCTGCCCATCATTACAAGAGCAATGAATGGCAGCTAGAAGTCCGGGAGGTACAAAATCTCATCAGCTACACCACCACACAAAGGACAGGAATATAATAGGAGAGGATAGAATGAGGGGCAATGGTTTTAAACTAGGGCAGGGTAGTTTTAGTTTGGATATTAGAAGGAAATTCTTTGAAATGAGAGTGGTGAAAGGTTGGAATAGGATGCCCAGAGTTGTGGAGGAAGTCCCATCCCTGGAGATACTCAGGGTCAGACTTGATGGGGTCCTGAGCAACCTGATCAGCTTGAAGATGTCCCTGTTCCCTGCAGGGGGGTTGGACAAGATGATCTTTGATGGTCCCTTCCAATTTGATGCATTCTACTGTTCTATTATTACCTCTGCTCCATGGCAGTAAATGTTCTATCCAGTACCTGAACAGAGTCTTACAAAAGAACTCCCCTACACCCCACTACACCAAGCCTGGAGCACCTCTGTAATAAAGCTCAAGGGTGCAGTTTTCTGTCTTCACACTAAAAGACCCAAGTAGGACATGTCTGTAAGATCCAGACTAGAGCTGGTTTCCACCCAGACAATGCAGAGGATCATAGGCTCTGATCTACCAGTGTCCATTCATGCTTACAAATATTTAAAGGGTGGGTGTCAGAAAGAGGGAGCTAGACTCTTCTTAGTGGTTCCCAGTGACAGGACAAGAGGTAATAGGCATAAACTTGAACATAGGAAGTTCCATCTAAATCTGAAAAGGAACTTCTTTATTATACTGGCAGAGCCCAGAGAAACTGTGGAGTCTCCTTCTCTGAAGACTTTCAAGACCCATCTGGATCCACTCCTGTGTGGCCTGCCCTAGGTGATCCTGCTCTAGCAGGGAGGTTGGAATCAACAATCTCTAGAGGTCCCTTCCAACCCCTACCATTCCGTGATTTTGTGAATCTGCGAAAGCAAGGTGCTTATACCTGCAGTTAGGATGGCAAGCAGTTTCTGAGGATTCTTGTAGCCTGGCCTGGGCTCAGACAAGCAGCTCTCTGCTAACACACACTATTTGATGCTGCCAGAGTCATTTCAATTGGCTGAATTGGTTTTCAGAGTATTTAATAAATATTGTCTGCTGGCATCAACAAGATTGAAGAGCTGAGGATCTGAATTCAAGAGCCAAACATCTCTTTTGGCACCTTTGCTCTAATGATGCAACTGTGTCTCTGCCATTCTCTGCCAGTCTGAGCAAAGGAAAAGGTAAATAAACAGATTACGTTCCATCTGATCCATAAACAGTGGGATCTTATTAAAACCCATCGCATGCAACTTCAACCCAGCAGCGCATTGTGTCCTGCTATTCATCTGCAAACCATTGGCCAAGACAATAAAATCTGTCTTTGTGCAGTGTTTTTATTTTAAAGAATATGTGGAAATGGGGTCTTCAGAGTTTTGTACTGGGAAGTCAAAGTAGTTCTGATAATTAGGCTACCTAGCTAATTATTAATCCTTTTCAAAATTGGCCAGTGCTCTGGTTTGTGGACATAGCTTAACAGAGATTCACAGACTTACAGAATGGTTTGGGGTGGGAGGGACTTTAAAGATCATCTAGTTCCAACCCAGCTTCCATGGACAGAGACACCTACCACTAGACCAGGTTGTTCAAAGCCTTCTCCAACCTGGCCATGTATACCTCCAGGAAGGGGGCAACCACGACCTCCCTAGGCAGCTTGCCCCAGCGTCTCACCACCCTTACTGTAAGTGGGACACAGATGGGAGTGAAATTTATCTAATTCTCCTACCAATGGTACTTTCAGCAATGTGTTTTAATCTTCCTTTTCCTTCTGAAAAGCAGATCACAGAAAGAAAAAAGCACAACTAAGTTTCGATCCTAAGCACCATTGGTTTTCCTAGTCTCTCCTTGCCCTGGTTTGTATCCCTGCGAGGTTACTGTTAGTGCTACAAAGATGCTGAAGGGATGAGAACATCTTCCTCACAACAAGAGATTGAGATCATTGGGTCTTTTCAGTCTGGAAAGGAGTAGACTGAGGCCAGGATCTTGTCAGTGCTTATCAATACCTAAAGGGTGGGTATCAGGAGGATGGGACCAGTCTTTGTTCCTTGGTGCCCAGTGACAGCGCAGTAACAGGCAGAAACATGAACATAAGAAGTTCCACCTAAGCTTCTTATGTTCTTCAAGGGTGGTGGAACAGGATGCCTGAAGAGGTTTTGGAGTCTCCATCTATGGAAGCATTAAAAGCCCATCTGGATGCATTCCTGTATGACCTTCTCTAGGTGAGCCTGGAGGAGAAGAATTCCAGGAGACCTGAGAGTAGCCTTTCAGTATCTGAAGGGGCCTACAGGAAGGCTGGGGAGGGACTATTTACAAGGTCTTGCAATGACAGGACAAGGGGCAATGGGTTTAAACTGCAAGAGGGGAGATTTAGACTGGATGTTAGGAGGAAGTTCTTTGCAGTGAGGGTGGTGAGGTACTAGAACAGGTTGCCCAGGGAGGTTGTGGCTGTTCCCTCCCTGGAGGTGTTCAAGGCCAGGTTGGAGGAGCCCTTGAATAACCTGTACTAGTGGGAGGTGTCCCTGCCTATGGCAGGGGGTTGGAACTAGATGATCCTTGAGGTCCCTTCCAACCTTACCATTCTATGATTCTATGATTCTATGAAAATAAAAACAAGCAAAAATTAATTCTTAAATTTTGGAAGCTACTTCCCATAAAAACGACTTTTGAAGAAGGTAGATTTTTAGCTTTCGAAATTCTCGGCATGACAAATAATTTTGGTTTTTCAAAGCAATGCACCATGTTTAAGAGAGGAGATTGACACTCAAGAATCATAGAATCCTAAAATAATTTAGCTTGGACAAGGCCTCAAGCAACCTGGTCTAGTGAAATGTCCCTGCCCATGGCAGGAGGGTGGAACTAGATGACCTTTAAGGTCCCTTCCAACCCAAACCATTCTATGGTTCTATGAAAAGTTCAACCACTAACCCTACTCTGCCAATTCCATCAATAAAGCATATCCCCAGGCACCACATCTACATGGCTTTTAAACACCTCCAGGGATGGTGACTAAACCAGGTAATGTCTCTTCTGACCTAAAAGGCAGTGCAATGGGCTGAGACCCTGGTAATTTATGCTCTATTTTCCCCACTCTAATGTTAACCTTCAGGTGTATCACTTGCCTTCTACATGGTGTGGCCACCAGCTGCAAAAATAAGGTACAACTAACAGATTCCTTTATGAAGGGTTGTGATTTACGCCCTCCTCCTGTCCCCTTCAAATTACTACAGGAAAGTTAGGCACTGTTATCCACATTTTAAAAAATGAAGTCAATATTTTTCTTCTGACAATACCATGGAAAGACCAATTGCTCTCCAGCTCATACATGTGTGCTCATATTTAACCTGGCCTTTGCAGAAACTATCACCTCCCTTTTGATCATCTTTTAATTTAAAATGAGTACTGAGGGAACTAAGCTGACACTCCCAATAACAGACCTTGTCTAGCAGATTTATATCTTTGCTTAGTCCAACAAACCTTGGCTTTTGCCAAGTCTCTAAGACACAGTGCAGAACAGAGGACTTAATTTTGAAAGAGTTCAGCCCTCCTTCCTCTGCCCCTGCCCCACATGCTCAGAGCCCAAGAAAAATCCAGCTTTAGCTGGGAAGCAGTGACCTGAAGATAGATCTGCAGAGTTCACTGCAGAAGGATGCCATTGATGGTGATTTGGGATAGCTGTTACAGACTGCTCGAGAGAAAGAAGACAGCATCTGGAGCCAGCAGCTCGAGAGGTGATTCTGCCACTGTGCTCTGGTGAGATACTGCCTAGAGTACTGTGTCCAGCTATGGGGCTTCCAACATAAGAGAGACATAGACTTGCTGGAGCAGGTCCAGAGGAGGTCACGAAGAAGATCAGAGGGCTGAAGTACCTCACCTACAAGGAGAGGTTGAGAGAGTTGGAGCTGTTCATCCTGGAGAAGAGAAGGGTCCACGGAGACCTTATAGCAGTATTTCAATATCTGAAAGGGACTTTCAGGAAGTCTGGGGAGGAACTGTTTAGAAGGGTTTGTAGTGATAGGATGAGAGGCAATGGTTTGAAACTAGAGCAGGGTAAATTTAGGTTGGACATTAACAGGAAGTTCTTTACTATGAAGTTGGTGAAATACTGGCACTGGTTGCCCAGAGATGCCATGGAGGTTCCATCCCTTGAGACATACAAGATAAAACCTGACCTGGTTGGAGGTATCCCTGCTGACTGCACGGGGACTGGACAAGATGACCTTCAAGAGTCCCTTCCAACCCAAAGCATTCTGAGTCTTTGTAAGATGAGGTGGTGTTGCTGGGATTTGGGTTTTTCTGAAGATGCAATTTTTGTACTTTCTAACGTGACTATATTTGCATTCTAGGAGTCCTCAAGAAACAAGAGTCCTCAAGAACCAAGCCCACAAACCAGATGTTCTAGTTGCAAGCCAGTAGAACATCCTGTTATGAAGAGCTTAAAGTCAAAACAAACAATTCAACCAAAGCCTGAGCTCAGCACAGGCATATTCAGAAAAAAAAAAAATGGATATTGGAAAAATAAACTTTACTGCAAGAGTGGTCAGGCATTGGAACAGGCTGCCCAGGAAGGTGGTGGAGTCACCATCCCTGGAGGTGTTCAAGAAATGCATGGGCAAAGCACTCTAGCACATGGTTTAATGGCCATGGTGGTGTTAGGCTGATGGTTGAACATGATGACCTTAGAGGTCTTTTCCAAGCAGACAGGTCTATGATTCTATAACAATTGTATGATTCTATAACAATTTAATGATTCTATAAAGACATGAAATGCCAACAAGCTGGAAAATTGCAAGGTCAAGATAAAAGGTAGACCCAAATCTCACTCAAGTAGTATACCTGGAGAACTACTCCCACCTTTCCAAATTGTACTTTAGCATAGACTCCGGCACAGTACAAAGACCAGCTAAGCATCTTTAATGAATCAAAAGGAACATGAAATAAAAGTACTGGCTAATGAAGAGTGTTCTTCTATCATCATTAGAGTCTCAGAAATATCATCCTAACTTTCCCCTCTTTTTTTACCTTCTCCTCACTCTGCACCTTTAATACGTTTCAACGATAACATTTCAAAGTCATAACTTCCAGCCTGCAAGGTTGAGTACTTTTATTACAATTTAAGTATTGTATTAAGTATTACAATNAGACCAGCTAAGCATCTTTAATGAATCAAAAGGAACATGAAATAAAAGTACTGGCTAATGAAGAGTGTTCTTCTATCATCATTAGAGTCTCAGAAATATCATCCTAACTTTCCCCTCTTTTTTTACCTTCTCCTCACTCTGCACCTTTAATACGTTTCAACGATCACATTTCACAGTCATAACTTTCAGCCTGCAAGGTTGAGTACTTTTATTACAATTTAATAAATTGTTAATATTGAGTATTAATAATGAAGTAACTACTGTCATGTAACCCGTAATAATCATTACCAAAATATGCTGTCTGACATAATTGAAACTTATTACTATTTTTTATCTATATATATATACACATATATAGATATACACACACATATATATATACACATACACACACATATAGATATATATATACACATATATATATGTATGTATACACACACACACACACACACACATATATATATATTTATAGAATCATAGAATGGTAAGGTTGGAAGGGAACTCAAGGACCATCTAGTTCCAACCCCCTGCTACAGGCAGGGACACCTCCCACTAGTACAGCTCACTCAAGGCCTCATCCAATCTGGCCTTGAACACCTCCAGGGAGGGAGCAGCCACAACCTCCCTGGGCAACCTATGCCAGTGCCTCACCACCCTCACTGCAAAGAACTTCCTCCTAACATCC